>CAAKHG010028040.1:35880-85069 GCA_901007715.1 Dactylopterus volitans
GTGCTGCTGCAGTCAACTCAATAGTGAGTGGCTGCCATTAAAAAGCTAATGTTTACAGTTTGATACAGACATTAAGTGTCCTCTCCACTTTCATATGTACAATTTCTAAACAGGAGCCTGTGAATGCCGCAGTCAGAGCTGCTGTCAATCATGATGTCACGCCTCTATTTATACAGAGTCCGCATAGTTTCTAACGCCAAACTTTTAAGAGAAAGGAACACCCGAAAAAAACAACAACACGATAGAAACTACCTGAGGTGACGGAAACCATCCACCAACATGGAGGAGGTGGGGTTTATCCTCTATACTGCAACTAGCCTCCAGGGAGCGATTCACATCTTTTGGCAGAGCGGTCATACTGTCTAGTTTATTAATAGCATATGTCTACGGGTGGATCGGTAATGTGCTGCCATTAACGGAACCGTCTCCATCTGGGTTCATACTGAAAAACACGTGCCCTCTTTAATTTACACGCCCTCATAAGTTAAACGCTGTTATACATTGTTTAATTTCGCCAGCTGGTTGCGCCACGTTGAAAAGATCGCAGGAAACCAATGAAGATTGACACGCGCACATAAATATATGTCATCAGTGGCTTCTGAGTAGGCGCGAGCCTCCTCTTTACGTAAATAAACCCTCCTCATAAATAAAAGCACAGGTGAGACACGAGTCTGCACACAGCTGCTGCAGACTGCTGCTTAGATGAGAATGAGAGCATATCCGCGGCGTGTTGAAAGCTTGTCTGACGCAGGGTGAGACAAACTATCAAATTGCCACAGCCGGCTAAATAAGCATGACAGGAATCAGACAGGAATCTCATAAGGCCACAATCTCTAATCTGCATAACACGGTTCAGCCTTCCCCTCTCTGGCTGAAACCATAATAACAGCCAGCCAATACGACTCGGTGCCACTCAGGAACGGGATAGCACCTTCGCAGCTTGAGCCTGTGTTTTGCAGCCGAGGCGATAGCCAGCCTTTCTTGTCTCGTGCATGGCCGCTCGTGGATGCCCCATGTGACTGAGCAGCAGAATAGCCCTCCCTCCTGCTATGGCTCTGTCTCTCTTTCTCCCTCCCTGTCACCCAGATTCGCACCAGGATGAGCAGGCTGAAGCGTGCCGGCGCAGGCGCGGCAACGTTCCCAGCGTGCTGAAGCATTTGGGGGGGGAAGAACATTTAAGGAAAAGAATCGAGTAGCGAAGGAATGTTAGCGATGCAGATAATTAAAGAGCTGGCTCGCTTGTTTGTTTGTTTTTACCATGTTGCACAATTTATTTGTCTGTGTGTCCCAGTGTGAGCATACGTGTGGTTGGCTGGGTGAGCATGTTTTTTTTTGTTTTTTTTTAGTCCTGTCTGCCGCTGTCATGTATGTGAGTGTGATCTGTTACAATCTGCAAACTGGCCGCCATCAGAAGAGAGGAGGCAGGGAGCTCCTCACCTCCTCCTACTATTTTCAGGGAGCACAGTGCTTGTTGCACAGAAGAATATAAAATCACCTGGCTTAAACTGGAAAGAACTGGCAGGCCAGAGGACAAAAATGAAGCAATTTCTAACCCATACCAACATGTAGTGCCAGCAAATGACTACTAACACCAGCAATTTGCCCAGAGCACAAACAGAGCACGGCTACACTTACACCAAGACAGCTGGAAAAAGCTCCACTTCACCCGACCAACATCCTCGGTGCTCTTAACAAAATTACTCAATTCATGAAGGACAGTCTGGTGGGCAAAATGCATGTAGGCTGCGTCAAAATACTTTGCTAAGTAAACAATGTCATTTCACAGTGTGGAGAAGAAGTTTTTCTAGGGGCTGTTTGAAAGCTTTGATTAACACCGCTTCCACGACGGATTTATATGGCAGTATGGTATACCGCCATACCACACGTCTACAATACAGGCAGAGCTGAATTAAGTTTGTTTCGGTTTTGAAGTACATTTCTGCTCTTACTGTGCTGCAATTCCAATCAAACGTTCAGCCTAAAATATAAGGCTCCACTTCTTTAATTAAACAACATATATCACCTCAACATACATCGCCGAGCAATAAGCTGTAAAGGCTGGCTGACAGCCGTCTGACACACGGGCGCCGCCGCTTGCAGCCTGCGAATGAGGAAACAGGTGGGGAGAAAACGTACTCTTGCCAGTTCGTTTTCGTGTAAAAGCCTCTGAATTGCACTGAAATATGAATCATTTACTGAGCAACATTTGGGGAAGCAGACGATTAAATCACCTAAAAAGAATGTCAAGAATAGACAAAAAATATCCACTATGCTCAGCCAATCATGATCATATTTGTCCAATCACCCAGCCCTCTTGTGTACTGCATCTTACTGCCGTCTTTTCCTTTCTGCATGCCTGCACCTGTTATGACTGCGCTCACAGCTTATATGCACGTGTAGGTACGAGTGTGTGTTGGGGGTTGAGAGCGTGTGGCGCTAGTGGAGAATACACATTTGATAGCAATGTGTGTTTTGCACCATGGATGAGCAAGAAACTGGCTCGGGGTGTCCAAGCATGTGCCCCGCCCCCAGTTAAACCAGTGAACCAGCCCAATCTGGACCCATACTGTGCAGCTGGACTTACATTCTACTTCCTAAATACTGTATCTGATTTACTACTAAGAATAATAATAGGCATATGATAATTCTGTTGATGTAATTTTGTGCGATATTTCCAATACTTTTGTCCTTGAGAAAATGGAATCTGAGCATAATCGTTGCCAACCAGCATGACGAGAAGATGGTGTCGGCTGCTATAATCACAATTTAAATTTCCAAAAATTATATGTAATAATCTAACAAATCTACTCCCGCATCCTCAGCAGCACAAGCTATGACTATGTTGTGTGTAAACATGTACTGCGTGTTACGATGAGTGAATTGCATTTTGGGAGCCTGGAGGTGGGAGATGGGAAGAAAAGAGACGTGTGAGCGCTCGGACAAGAGCGACAACGTTGTTGAGATTTTTTTTTTTAAGCCGTTTGACTGATGTTTATGACAGTCTGAAATGTGATTACATTATAATGACAAAACGCCAGTCGCGAGTACAAGCGTCAAAAGTAATGATGCTTGCAAACATTGCTCTCACAGCGGAAGAATAATACAGTAAAGGATGCCGAGAGATTCTTCCCAGCAAATAAAGAAAGAACAGAGGACATTATGATTTGGAGAGATGACGGGAGAAGTCAACGAAAAAGGAGTCATCTCTATCATATCTATTTTCCTGTAACGGCTGAAATATGCCTGTATTCTTGTGCACCAGAGTCTGGAATGATGGCATCTTATGAATCTGTGCATGCCTCCATCTATCTTTAACAGGTGCCCAAGTGATTCCATCCTGGGCAAAGCTAAGGGGCTGTAAAATGAGGACGGGAGGAAAAATATGCGCTATTACGCCATCATGCTACTGTTGCAGTTCGCGGGCTTCTTCAGGGGGATGGGATAACAAATATATCCATCCAAATAAATAGCTTCTGGCTGAGACCGTTGCTTAGCCAGACTGCTACGTGTTGGTTTAATGGCACTTATAAGCCTTAAGAGAGTGGTCCATTACCGGCTGGCGATAGCAATGGGAGGTGAAGCGAGACAGATGCTTATAAACAGTTTATCTTTGTCACACTCAACCCAGGAGTATCTGACCCCGGTATATGATCTCATTCTCAACCCAGACTGATCCATTCATATGAGACTGTAGTCACAAATGGCTCCGTTTGATGCCAGTTCACAAAGCATTATTCATACACAAGTGCGTTGGACACGATACACTTGATTTTAAGGATAGCAGGTCACTTAAAATTCTTCTTAAACAAAAAAAACACATTTTGGTTGGAATACTAAATGGAAAAGCCATGATGACAGATTAATAACAAAACTGTCAAATTCGCCACTCCTTTTAGAGTATGTGAATATGAAATAGAAAACACAACAGCGTTCCCCACATTCCGAACACTTTCTTCTGTTTCACTTAAACATTGACATACCTCCTCCTTGCAGGGAAATGTTTAGTATTCTTTTTTAAGTGTGTATCAGGCAGCTACAATAGACTGCTTACTAACTACAACGTCTTTTAAGGCTCATGCATATGTGAATTACATATTAAAATATGGAAGCACCGGTGACCATTGCTGTATTAATGAGGGCGTCTCAGGTGTGTGCATCGTCACATCTAACTGACCTGAAAAAAAACAAACCCATAAGAATCAGTCTAGACGCTGATAAACGGTATGTAAGTCCTGTGTTTGGCTCAAGATTTTTAACAGTGTGACAAACCACTGTCTTCAAAGCTCACTGACCATGAACGATACAGCGCATAATATCTTACACTTCCATAGAAGTGTGCAGCATCCCCCCCATGCTTTTAAAAGTCGACAAGCTCTGCGCTGAATGTCTATGTGCGCCATCCAATAAATATATCAGCATATTTGCTCTGTGTTCACATCCCTCCCGTCACGCACAACCACACTCTCTCCCTCCCGTTACCATGGTGCACCAATAGGGTCAGCGAGTGTTTTTATGACTATGAGGCATGTGTGCCTGGAATCAGCCAGCAGATGCTTCCTTCCACATGTCCTCTCATGCTGCTGTTTAAGAGGGCATTAGCACAGCCACACAGTAATGCATAATATAATCTCTAAGAATACATGTCTCGATAAACATTTTCTGCATAAGAATGTAGGTTTTGGTACAGAAAGCGATCTGGTTTCAGTTGGGCGGTTTGTTTGCAGCCTGAATAGTCGCATACTAATCAGCCCATGTGGAGAGCTTAAGCAGCAGAATGCGCTGGCCAGAACGCAATCCTGGAATCCGCCAGCCATCGCCTGGTGAGGCTCCTTAGTTGTCTGTCTTCGCATGTTGTGCTGTTGTGAAACAGTCTGGCCGCACATGCCAGTCCTCCACTCCGGCTCCACTGTTGCATTTCAAGCTGCTAATTGGACTGTAAGCAATTACCAGGCCAATGGAAGAGGAAGACCTGACCCGCATATATGTTCTCCAAAATCGGCTGGCTACGACAGAACCTCCGGCCGTTGCTTTTTCAGACGCTAAACTGTCATCAGGTGTTTGCTAATTGGTTCTGAGACTGTCCACGGAGCAATTTCGCAGATTAGCATGAAATACAACCACCAGCCCACTCAAGCATATAATATAGAATAAAATGCATTCATGATCTGACTAACTGAGCGTACGCTGGAGGTGCCTCGTATTGTCGGCCTTTCATTTCAGTTATCTCGTTGCACTGGATACAAACTTTAGAAATTTCAAAGTGCGTCAACAAAACAGCGCGTGAGCATTACGCTTTGGTGCGTCTCAGCAAAAACGACAACAGACTACAAGTCCACTTGGTGAGAAAAGATCTCTCCCAAAGTCCATGTAATATTAACGACGCCTCGAGGAAAATGTGATCCAGTCCCTATTTTATGAGTTACTCCTTCACCAATGCTGTCACTCATGAAAAGGGGCCGGGTAGTTTGTGTTTATCTGATGTCCGATACACACACACACACACATGCAAACACACAAACAGCAAATGAAAACACAGCCTAATGACTTGAGCAGGTCACAAAATTGTTAACATTGTATGCTGTAGGAGGAATTGATGTGTGTAACTGAGCCGCATATATTATTTCTAACCCAGAGCGGATCAATACCAGGACTCCCTGTGGACGACCTAAGTAAGAAGCTGTCTCTGAAATGATTGTTTATTATCTTGGCACAGGCAAAGCAATGAAGCTCCTGCTATTGATTGGCTGTTATTTTATTTATTTATTTATTTTAGCAGTGTTTGCTTATTATGTCCAGAATACACCAGACCTTACCTGCAGAGACCAGAAATCCATACGAATTTAGGAGATGAATAGAAACAACAGGGCAGCCTATTCAAATGACAAATGATGCCTCGCGCAGTAAAATACAGTTGTCAGTACATATGCTGTCAAAATGTAAAATTACCGCTGATAACAGTCACAGATATACAGCCACAAAAAGCAAAGGACAAAGAGAGGAATCATTTATTCTCTCATGTCCCGGCTCTGGCAGATTAAGCTGCCTCATTTTTAAAAATATGCTTTATGTGCTTATTTATGGCTAACCTCAGCCTAGTTTACTGCGCACAGGAGAGTTATGCAGCAATCTTGTTTCGACAGAGAAAGACAAAAAAAGAAAAAGACCCCGAATCAGTGGCATCAATTCATCTCAACCCCGAGCCCCGGTGTCAGCAGCCAACCGACTTTGTATTTTTCCATGACCAAAGTAGTCAGCCGGTTTGGTCTCGTCTCCTGTCTCGTAGCCCAGAATGGAAAAAAAAGTGGAGGCCTAATTGAACGCATTTGCATGCACAATAGCGTTATGAGTCTGACCCTGTCCTGGACGATATTCAGGACGTGATGTTTTCTTGGCAACAAACAGTAAAATTATCTTCTCATAACTTTCCTGTGTCTCTGCGGATGAATCACTGGACACTAGAGGGGTTTCTGTCGTTTTCTGTGACGCCAAACACATCAGTTGTTTGTTTTTCTTTCTTTTAGGTCAACTGGAGGAAGCGGAGACAAGTTCTGAACACACACACACGAAAACATCATTTTCATATTATATTTTGATGACCTTGTTAGAAAATAATTGCGTATTTCACATCCAGCAGTCGGGGACTCGTGTTTCTGTCCACTTGGTGAATGCACGTCCAATATTGACAGTCTTTTGTTTTTGGACTCCATCAAATCCTGCGACTCCTGATCCACTGTGTTTACCAGCTTGTCAGCTTGCTGTTTGGTGTTGAGTACTGACAATTATTCTACCAACATGATGAGTGGCGAGCGACACATATAATTAAGGAGTCATCATCTTCCTGATGCTAAGCTCGGTAAAGAGGCTTTAAATGTGCCTTGCAATTACAGCACTGGCAGAAAAAAACATTCTTCAAACTTATCCTTACTGCTTCTGCCAGTGAACGCACACAATGACGGAAAAATAGTGACACGGGCAGATACACACCCAGACATGTAGACAGTTTTGCCAATTACTTCCAGACAACAATGGGAAGCCTGATTGAGCCCAGCAGTAAATATGCTAAATCCTAACGTTGCATCCTAAACCGGCAGGTCGGTGTCAACATTAATTCACAACCTTCACATTCCTCCTTGAGGTCCTTTGATTCTCCAAACAAAGCAGTGAGCACCGGGGTGGGAGGGGGGGCTTGCTTAGCTCCGCTCTCTGCTGTCAGTCTACATCACACACTTTGAATAACTACACTGAAAATATGGAGGGAACAGAGCCTGGAGTGGTCAGCTTTTCACCATGCCAAGTCATCCATTATGATCAATAGCATTAGGCCAGCAAGCAGGCTTAATAAAAAGCTTCCTGCCCTCAGCCGCATCAAGAAGCCTCCCTTTGAGACATTTAGCGTGGCGCTAGCTGATGAGCGCTGCACGACAGAGTCTCGCATGCACAGAAGCCGTCTAAATACTGACACCTTTATCAACAGGGACATTTTAGGACTAACACTTCTTGCCTTCTTTACATAAGTTAAGCTGCGCCATTGATTGCTTAATCAACAATGAAATAAATGCTCTTATTAAAATGTATTAACTGTGGTGTGTTACGGCGTCAAAATAAAAATAACATGTTCATTTCTGTACATATGCCATAAAAACCTATTTGTACTGTTACACTAATAAGTGTATTTTCACTTTCCTCTAATTAATTATGAAATGTGGCTTTGAGAATGATTTCATTAACGACTACTGAATTCAATAAATCTTAACATTCGGCTAACTGATGACAACATTTAATTTTCAGTTTTCCGCCCCGTACTTTTGTTTGACTGCTTCCCCCACCTCCCCCCTCCCAGGAAGCCTGCTGCAGATAAAACAGCAAGTTCCAACGGTTTTCTTATGACAACAAACTACCGCTGAGCTGGAAAACGACACAAAAACATTCCAAGCACAAGCCAACAGCTGTCATTTTCACCTCGGGCCTCGTGCACCATTTCAGAATTAAAAAACATCACACGCAGACGCGCTCGGTCTCTCGAGTTCGGTCGGCTGGGCAGTCGGCCCCAGACAAAACCTAAATCTCTCTGTTAGTGTCAGACATCAGCCCGGATGCAAAGCCTTTCAAGCCAGGTCATCATTACTTTACTATCCTTAATCCAAATCCTATTCTCTCTAGGCTACTAGGCTTGCTGTCTGGATTATCAGGATCAGATGGCGCTGCTGCAAGGACAGGTGGAAGTCACGATACTATTTGTCTGATTTGCTGCACTGCTGGCTGTCCAGTTACAAATGCACTTATTGTTGGGGGGGGGGGGGCGTTCTGTTTCTGTTTAATGAGCTGTCCGGCCTGTGCAATTTTCGGTATTTCCACGCTGGTGGGAGGTTGACAAAAATTGTAAACACCATTTAAACGCCACACCTGCCAAGTCTGCCATCTGCCCCTCAGCATTCTAATCCATTTAACAATGACAGGAGGCTGAAATGAGTGGCTCCACTGTTACTGGCGGCAGGTAATGATGTGAGTCTAATCTCGCCCCTGTTCAAAAGAGGCCGCCAGAGTTGCATCTTCATTTCACACGGCAGATTGGTCCAATGGAGCATGTGGATGTGAAAGTATAATTTTTTCCTTGGAGAGGCCTGAAAGCTCAGTGGGCTTAGAAATGGAAATTTAAAGTGAGGGGATGCAGAAATGGCTGTCTTTATTGAAGTCCTGGCACAATATTATGAAAATCACAGTCATAGTAGCTGGTCTTTCATGCACAACACAGGGAGAGACAGACAAATGGAGATCTACTGGGATATTATTTCTTATTTTTACACACCGGTGAGGCATTTCACTTCTGTTTAGGAGTGAATTGCTAACTATTCCAGAGTGACAGTGAGATTGTTAAAAATGATTTGGGCTTGTTACCCTGATCAACTCTGATCTCATGATTGGCGACGTGCATGGATTTGCGTAAAATCTGTTGCCGATTCTTTTATCCTCTCTCAGTGAAGTGAGATGTATATAAAATCGATAAACTGTTGGCCGATAAGGGAATCTTTTATTTTCTCATTTATGAATTATTCCAATAATAGAATTATAGCTGATAGCTGTTACGGAGCGTTTCACAATCATCTGTGGCACACACTGACGACGATTTGTGACGAGAAGCAGCAGTGTGACTTGTGACTGTAACCAACTGTTTGTTTTTCGAAATTATCTTTGCGTTTCAGGTGAAACAACAGGAGGGAGCAAGAAGTGTGTGTGTGCATCTCTGTGTGAGGCGCACACACATTTCCGTGTTGATTATGATTGTAACGCCACTGCAAAAGCTCTCATCTCCATTACTATGCGGGGATGATAAGTGAACCTTGGTATTTAGAATTGCTGTGCTGAAATAAGATTAAAACATTCATTCATGCTGCTTCCAAAGCAGCAATTTCTGTGTTGGGAGACATAAACACCTGAAGCAGCCTGTCGAATGTCTCAATAACTCAAAATTCCACTTCACTTGATTCACAACAGGGGCAGCACGTCATTTCCATGTAAACAGTATTTGTAAAGGTGGAGTGAAAGAGCATTATCGCAAGCAGGTGGAGGAGCGAAGCCTGCAGCCACGGGGGGACAAATCAAATGTACAAACATGAGTTCATCGATAAAAGGAACACCAGTCGGCTGAATTACTCATACAAATGGTGTATTCAAAGATTCAGTCTGTAACGACAAGGAATAATGTTCACATTACTGCCATGGAAACATTATGTGCTCATAAGTTCTAAACACTATTTCCATTTGCAGGAAATAAATCTGTTTTACATTTCGGTTATGTTGTTGCTTGAAACAGTGTTTCACAAAAATGTTCACAATGTAGCTGCTATTGAGTTAATGTAATGCAGAACACTGTATGAGAAAATGAGGAAATATTTGTTCTGCTATTAATTTGTTTCTTTTTTTTTCTTCCATAATAGCTAAGAAGACAAACCATAGAGGATCCAACAAAGTAATGACCAGATCAATAAGCCGTATTGGTAAAACTGAAATGCTGTAAAGTATTGTTAGTGACCGTGGTGGAGGAACGTCTGAGAGATGAAACGGATTCGTTTATGTTGTGTCAACAGCAATGATGTCAGCTATTATCCATTAAAGTTATGACAAATTGAAAAGAATATCAGTTATCTCGTCAGCATCAGCCATGACAGGCAGACGTTTATAGATGTTTAAAAAAAAAAAAAAGACGTCTTGTGCGCCACTACTTTCTCTTTCTGTTTGGGCAACAGTATAGAAACATTCAGTTACCAAAACCTCCACCATCATCCCCATCCCCAAGAAGACAGCAGTGGACAGCCTCCACGACTACAGGCCTGTTGCACTTATGCTCGTAGTCATGAAGTACCTTGAGAGACTGGTCTCCCAGCACATCAGGTCCTGTCTGCCTCCCACTCTGGACCCCCACCGGTTTGCCTACAGGGCAAACCGATCCACCGAGGACGCTATCGCCATAGCGTTTTCAACACCCTCATCTGGAGCACCTGGGGAGCTACGTGAGGATGCACTTTCTGGACTTCGGCTCAGCATTCAGTCATAGCATCGCGGAGATCTTGGTCCAGAAACTGTCCGACCTGGGTCTCTCCACCCCCAGACTTTCTGACAAATCGCCCACAGTCTGTCCGACTCGGCCCCACCTGTCCAGCACCATCACACTCAGTACCGGCTCTCCACAAGGATGTGTTTTGAGTCCCCTCCTGTTCACGCGCTACCCATCCGACTGCTCCCCGACCCATCTCTCAAACACCATTATAAAGTTTGCAGATGACACCACCGTGGTCGGACCCATCTCGGGGGGGATGAGTCTGACTGCAGAGATGAGGTCAACAGACTGACTGCGTGGTGTTCAGTCAACAACCTTCAGCTGAACACCACAGAAAACAAAAGAACTTATTTTGGCCTTCGGGAAGGGCAGAGCTGACCCGGCCCCACTTTACATCCACTGGGACCGTGTGGAAAGGGTCTACTCCACAAGATTCCTGGGCATGCAGATATCGGATGACCTCTCCTGGACTGCAAATACCACGGCGGTGGAGAGGAGGGCTCAGCAGCGCCTCCACTTCCTGAGAGTGCTCAGGAGGAACAACCTGGAGGAGAAGCTGCTGGTGGCCTTCTACAGGGCCATCATAGAGAGCATCCTGGCGTACTGCATCACAGCATGGTACGCGGGGTGCTCAGCAGCAGACAGGAGAGCGCTGCAGAGGATCATCAACACAGCCCAGAAGATCACTGGCTGCTTTCTGCCCGGCATGGCGGACATTGCCAACTCTCGCTACCTCAGCAGAGCTGGCGACATCATCAAGGACTCCTCCCACCCCAGGAACCACCTGTTACCAGGTCACACAAAACCAGGACAAATATCAGGGATAGCTTCTTCCCGAGAGCTATCACTGCAGTCAACAGTTACAAAATCAAATGAGCCCGTCCCCCCGAATCACACATATACTGATCATATTGATCGTATGCAACAAATGAACAAATTTTCTGTGCAATAACCAAATACACTTAAGTGCAATTAACTGTTACATTGTTTACATTCTCGTTTTGCTGACTTGATGCTGATACTGTGTTTTTATATGTGTATATTACTGTCTTTATTTATGATAGTATTGTTTTTTTATGCTCTTCTAGAAGTGCACCTAAGGGAGTTGCACTCCAATTTCATTGTACTCTGTACAATGAAAATAAAGGCTATTCTATTCTATTTCAGGTACAAACAAAAACTGAAAATAGCAGATTATATCAAGTTTCAGTGACATATTGCGTAGCTGCCAGCTGCTGCTTTCCCTGCCTCTCTGTTATATCACTATTAACATAATATGATCTAACCATGCAAGACAATACATCTTTTGACCAACTGTTGTGCTTATTCATATGTGAGATGAAACACAATGACTGTCATGTGATCATAGACGAATAAGCAGAAATCATATCTAATTTTTTTACGACCACCACTGTGTTGTTGCCGGGGTTGGATCAGGATCAGAGAACCTTGATCGGGGCGTCGCTGCTCCAAACCATCACGGTTGATCGACTGTGCGACTGTGACGCCGTCACACAACACGAGTACAACATGTGGACCGAGCTCGTCCGAACACACATCAGTTGAGGCATAGTCAGGAGCAAAAGTGTCTATAAATTCGTGATTATCACTTCAAATCTTTCCTAAGATCTGTGGAAATTATATGTATTTATACTACCGGATTACCATTGGAGTCTTGCTGCTCTTGGGGAGACTGGAAAGAGATGGATGGCAGCACCCTGTTCTCTGGGAAAAGCTAAAAACAGCTCAGTCCTCCCGGCAAAATGACACACACACACGCACACACGCAAACGCACAGTGCGTTCCAACTTATGCAATTTCAGTTTCATTACTGAGCTCCCGGGTCAGAACTGGGCTTAGCTGGCAGCCGAGACAGAATAGAAAAAGTCATTTTCTGGACAGATGAGAGGAGCTCAGTGGACGTGGACTCGTGGGGGTGTGCAGATCAACCTGCTGCGGAGTTATTGCTGAGCGCGGCATCTTGTGCTGGTGGTGACTCACTGCAAGGTAATCTGCTCTAACTAGTGAGGGAACACAGTGAGACAACGGTGCGTCACCACTGCTCCCGTAGAGCCTCAACCTTGCATGAAAAAAATATACACAAACTCCTCCAGATATTTCCCACATCTCGGATTTGTACAGAGCTAAAAGCGCAGTGAGGTTTTTTTTTTTTTTTTTTTTTGGTGTAACAATAGGCTTTTTTTTTTCATTTTTACTTGTCAAAGTAGGACAAAGAGATGTTTTCCAAATAACATTAACAACGGCTCTGCTCTATTCGAGTATCTCAAGTAAGCCTTGACTGTGAGTGCGACCCCACATGCAAACACCAGGGCCCTAAAACTGAAGCTGCCGCAAGATATTCAGCTGCTGTCCATTACACCTTTTACGCCTGTGCTTTTTCTTCGGTGACATGATGAAGTATCTACCGCTACGGAAATGGCAAACAAGGCTGATTTTACAAATTCGCCTCGTAAATCGCGACAATTCCTCACTCAGAGAGTTGTAACTCTGTACTAAAAACACAGATTTCCTTCTGCAGTCGCCCCGCCGCCGCGTTGCATCGCATTTGTCCCTGCACGCGTTTTGCAGTCGCTAATCTTAGACATGCTGGGACACACAAATCACCTCTCCGGGCTGCCATCTAAACAAATAAACAGTGAACAGATGATCCGACTAAACTGTTGGTGCGTCGCAGCCTAAGGTAAATGGTTGGTGACTCGGCTAGATGTGCGCCGTAATGCATAATTCTGGCTGCTCTGCCTCTCGCAGCGCCTCTCGCTGCACAGTGTGAGGCCGCGCTGCCTGCGGATTTGAAAGGGGAATCGTTTCAAGAGCGACTGCGGCGCGCAGATAAAAGATACAAAGATTTTAAAATACAATGCAGCTAATAACACAGCATGCAGCTGCTGATGTAGCTTAAACTGTATGGGACATGAAAGTCTCCAGCCCACAGAATAATGACGCATGAAGAGCCTTGTGTTTCCACATAGTCTGTTTTTTTTGCTGAGCACCGGCATCTTTTTTTTTTTTTTTTTTTCAATTGATCCCAATGAAAAGAGCGTGTGCATAGAGGACCGGCAGAGCAGCCGGCAGAGGGGATGCTGTGGACATGGTGGAACAGATCTAAGCGCAATAAAGGCTTTTGTAACCAAAAACCCAGAGTAATCGACTCACCTGCCGAACAAGCATCGGCACGTCGAAGCATCTTAGCGGCTTCGTCCGTAGCGCCTTGTCGTGGACAAGCGACACGTGGTCTCGATGCAGCCACACTTAATTTTCCAAACGTCTTGAAACGTGGCATTCTCATTCCCATAAATGTCGTTTGACGCCGACGTCTGCCCTCCTCATTCTTTCTAAATGCCATTTATTTTACTGACATTTTAAGCTCCTTTCCAGTTTGACATTATTGAGCTGCTGTGGAGACTTTATTACATTTCATGATATCTGTTAGTTTAATTCAATGTGTGAATATTGTTGGATTGAGTTGTCGAAAGTTCATCCATTCGCCACACAGTTCAAAACTATTTATGATGACAAAATCTGCGTGACCATAAAACACTGAATTCCGGGGGGAAAAAAATTGGGTGGAAAAACTTGGTTCGTCTACATGCTGAATACAAATGACCACAGATGAAAATGTTAACTTTGAGAGACATTACAAGCACTTCACGCATCGTTTTGTTAATTAGCAAGCAAATAACATTTCACGTGGTGAACGCTGGGTTTGGACTCCCAATTCCAACAATCCCAATAAAGAAACACATCATTATTTGTAGGTTGTTTTTCAGGGGGGGGGAAAAAAGCGAAGAAAGAAATCAAATGTGGTGTAAAAAAAAAATTTAGATTTTATTTCCAGGCCATATCACGCAGCACAACATGCCCTTAATAGGACTGTGCACATTTTCTGTGTAAATTGAGTGAAGCTTGGTAAACAGTGTACACGCAACCACATCGCAACACTCATTAGGCAGAGCACATGACTGACTGCTACACGCAAGATGTGCCTTAAGATGAAAGAAACGCTTTGCTTCTGCGTTCATATGCCTCTTCAATAAATAACATGCACATCTCCATGTAAAGAGAGCATCAGAATCCAGGCGCTAAAAGCTTCGTAAAAGCACAGGGCAGTAAACACAACATAGAAACATGAATCTGTGCTGCGGCACCACAGTGATAAACACTGAGAACGAGACGAAATTGGACTCTGGCGCGGACGAGGTTCAGGGAGTCGGAATTCGCCAACTGGGCTCGCGCTGTTTAATGAATGAATACATGACCGCTCCCATCCCATTAATCTTACATAAACCCTCCAGCATCCTCTCGCTTCCACTCTTCAGGACTTTGCCCGCCACTGGGACTCAGCATCTAATGATCCGAGTCCAACCACACAGCTTGACCTTTTAAAACGGATGCGTGCACGACTCTCAGAAGCTTTCAAATGTGCTTGCAAAAGGACCGATGGATGTGCAACGAATATGTTTTCTGAAAAGCTTATCTGGATCTCGGCATCCAACAGGTGAAATACAAAGTGTGCAGTGGAGTGCAGTTTAGGACCCTGTTTTTCTGCCAGGGTATTTCCAAGCCACCTAACATGCACGTTGTCATCCTGACAGTCCACAGGCCCACACAGAAAGGCTTGAGACGACTGGATCAATCCAGTGGCAATGACCCAGCATGTTTGCCAAATAGTCTCTTCAACAGCGAGCTATTTCAGCAATCACCCAGCTGCAGGCCTGGCTGACACTAGTCCACCTCTAATTCCTCAGTCTCCATGCAGGGGCAAATAGGACTCGTTCTCACTTGAAAAATAAACCACAGACATGCGGTACGTGGGTGAATTAGAAAGGTTCGGGTGCCTCCATGCGCCAGGTGCTGAATACGATATAATAACAGCCTGCGTGGTGGGCACAGTAACTCCTTTAATTGAAAACAGCACGTCTGCTGGAAGCCGAGGCGAATATGCACCACACTGCACGGGTGAGACCCGAGTCAGGGACCTCATCGTCTTATGCTTCTCCTCCCCGTCTATCTCTTTGCCTTTCACGTACTGCTGCTGCGTGCGCGTGATCTCCCGGCAGAAATTGCTCAGGAAATGATAAACCCGGGCCGAGCACAACAGACAGACACGCTCGCGCCTCGCTGCGGTTTTCTATTTAAAAAAAAACCAAAAAGCTGCCGTACGACACATCCCCCCCACTCACGGACCAAATCATCAGCATGCAAGACTGAACCGGACTGCGTCACCATCTATGTTGAATAATATGACATCTAATGACCTGGCAGAGGGTCAGAGTCCTCCACAAACTCTTCAGCACTGGGATACAAACTGACGTGGTGGCAAAGCAGGGCGAACGGGAAGAGGGAGAAGGGGGGGTGGGGGAGGGGGGGATCAAGCAACCAAGCAGAGGAACAAATAAGGACAAAGCAGATGGATTGTAAATTCCATAGCAGGCACCCTTTTTGCTTCCCTCAGCAATTCTGACAGGTCTTGCCTGAAGCAAAGAACAGAGCAAAACAGAGAAGGGGCGAGGAGGACTGATGGCTCGTGACAAATGACTGGCTGAGCCAAGGGAATCACCCACAGAGGAGGAGGAGGTGGATGACTGAAGAGAGGAGGAGGAGAGGAGGTGAAGAGAGAAGATAAGGTAGAAAAAGAGAGGAGAGGTTGAAGGTCAAGGGGTTGATTGCAAGTGCGGTGAGACGATAGGTAGCGTTAACGCCGTCGCGCCGGCGTGAGACGACATGGGGAGAAGCTCCGACTGCCTGCCGATGAGGAGCTCCGAACGGATCCAAGCGCTCAGACGGCGATTTTAACAGCCGGCTGCAACAGCCGCGCAAACGCTGCGTTGATGCAGTCGGAGCAGCTGAGCCCGCAGTCCGCAATTACACAGCAAGATGTGGCATTAACCGAGCGCCGCGGTTGAGCACTTTGATGAAGACACCCCAGACACTCGAGGAGGTAATGAGAACCAGGAAGGGGCCTTTGCAGTTGACATTTACATTAACTCCCATTGGCCGCTGACCATTACTGGAGCTGCTGTGTTATGAGAGTCTCCTATGACAATATGACCCCATACTGTCACGATATTGTCACGAACACGAACACACACCCAGAGTCAAGCACATCAACGCTGTTCATTTGACGGCCTCACCTCGTCTTTCGCCTCGTGTTTCTTCGAAACACGACAGAAAGCACGATGTAGAGGGTTGAGACAATATTGGCATCTTTAGACATTATATTGTATTTTGTGAAAAGGCAAAACGCTGGCTGACACAATACCTGCCCTGCGGTCAGCGATCACTGGTCACGCATATTTGCACACATACTCGCACATGGACACAAACGTACAGACAGTGGAACAGATCCACACAAGGCGTGTTCAAGAAACCGACGACACAGCCATGAATACCATATACAAACGGTGCAAACGTTTTTTTTTACGTATCTCACGACGCTCGTCTTCTGTTGCTTCAGCACACATTGCATTTTTGCCGCTGCTCTCAATCTACAACTCACCCGGAATGCATTGGGGATACGTGAAGGTCGACCGCCTGTAAACCGCCAACCCGGATGCATTTGACAGAGCCGGCGTGCTCCCAGTGACGCATCGGCGCAGCGCTGCCCACCTGCACACGCAGGCCTGCGCTCGCTCTCTCTCTCTCTCCAGTAAGGCCGATGTTTTTCATTCCATGCTGAGAAAAACGAACCATCTGCTTCGCCACCACACTTCCACTGTCGCCCTCTGATACAGCCGAGGCCGAATATTGACGCTCACTAAGCAGCCCTTTGATGAGAGAGCTGCTCACTTATCACAGCCTGCGATGTCCTCGACGGGGCGAAACTGAGCCCCTTCGCAAACTGCGATGTACGGCGAGAGTGACCGGCGAAGGCAACGTAACTGACAGCTGACAGCTACAGACACATTCACCCGTCACTCAAAATGGACCCGTATCTCTGTGGGTGATGCAGCCTTTAGTACTTTTCTATGGTTAAACCTCAATCTGCTTTTAAGTCTCCAACGAATTTTACTTACAATTTGCTCTCCATGCATGTATTGGTTTCCAAGATAATAGCTGATTATCTCAATTTGGTAATCATCACTCTGGATGACCCGTTCATTGGCGGTGCTACACAAGGTAAATACAGAGGAAGCGCTTCCTTTCCCGAGTGCCACTCCGGCTCTGCGGAGTAATTTACAACATACTGCGACAAACTTGTGTTTCAAACTTGTGTTTCAAAGAACACAATCAATCTCAGTTCAAAATGTTATTTGTCGCGTGGCAGGCAGCCGCAGCGCTGACGGCACAGAACGCGGTTCCACGCAAAGCACAAAACTGTAAACAGGGAGACTGTTAAATTTGTACAATGTAGATTCGCCGGCAGCTGAGTTTTTCCTGCTCAGGAAAGCCACCGCTTGCTGTAATCATACTGCGATGATCTGCACAGGTTTAGGCTCCACGGTACATTTTTCAAACCTGGCTGGTTAATTCGACTGTGACTTGTTCCCGTGCAGATTCCAAATATCCGATTAACAAAACCTGTCTTTTGCATATGAATTTTAGATTAAAATTATTCAGGGAAGAACAAAATAGTACCGGGCCGCACACGTTTCCAGCCAACAAAGAAAGCACACCAATAATAGATACGATGCAATCACTTTGATATGTCACAATCAGAAATGCACACATACCAAATGACTGATGGCTAAATGCCATTTTGCTGTTTTGGTTACAAAAATGAGCTATAACAAGTTTTAAAAAAAAGGACCGCTGCCTTTAAAAAGACACGAGTTATCTCTAATTGTTTATGAACTGAAAAGCCACGACTGATATCACTGTGTCTGGGAGTAGGTATTAAAAAAAAGGTCTATTTTATGAAATAAGAATTTGTAGAAAACAAATGTTAAAGTAAATACACGTTAGGGTTCATCTGTGTCAGTCTGCCATGCCCATTTTGGATTTTCTTCCTTCAGCAAACGCCAACATGGTGGAGAACGGTCCATCCACACTGAGGCTTCTTTAGAGACATGATGGTTGATACCAGAAGCTGCTGATGTATTTCGTCCAAGTCTGTGCCGACAGGTGCCTGCGAATTTTGCCCCAATGCGTGGAAACATGCCTTTATTCAAGGGGAGCAATTCCTCTGGGTTACACCATATTACCTTGTTAGAACACTGGCTAATTCCATAAAACAATGATATTGTTATATACATCTATGGCACGTTACCCCTTTCAGATATACATCCCTCTTCCAACTATTTCTATTAATTTTTATTTATTATTATTTATTTTGGGTGTGTGTGTTTCCACAGCTGCTCCTGCACGGTCTCAGCCTGATATTCCCACCAACTCCTGCAGGATCTCGCCCTCACCTGCTCTCCTCGCCCCTGAAGCTAACGTAGCTGCTAGCTTAGCTCCTCCATTCATTGCTAGCAGAGATGAGTCGGGGCTTTTCTGGCCACACCAGCGGCACCAGACACCCGCACCGGAATAATAACGCGGCGGCGGCGGCGGCGGCGGCGAACGACGCTCGGCGCGGGCGGGTGTCGCGCGGCGAGTGCGAGCCTACCCATGTCCGCGGCGTCCATCCCGTAGCTAACCCCGACGACCGTGTCCGCATCGTCGGATGCTGCGGCCCCGGATAGGGGACTCCCATCCCTGGCCTCCGACAGCCCGACCGCTCCCTCGGCTGCTTCTTCCATTCAGCCTCCAGGAAAGGGGGGGGGGAAAAACAAAAAAAAAAGAAGAAAAAAAACAGGCGAGCTCCCCCGAATGAAAGACACACCGCGACGGCGCGGTCCCGCTGGGTTGAGGGGGAGCACCGGGCAGCCGCGTGATACTCGCAGCGCGGTCACAGATACGCCAGAGTGTTCCGTGGCCGTCCCCTCATCCGCGCGGCGCTCCCTCGCGTCTGTGGCTCGCTCCGCACGCCGCTCTCAGCCCGACTGCGCCGCTCCTCCGGCTGCTCCTGCCGCCGCTGCCCGGTTTTGTGGCGGCGGACGCCGGGGCGCCCCCTGCAGGAGAGCGCCGGGAGCGCACGGAGAGCGCAGCAAGCCCAGCGCGCCCCGCTCCGGACGCGCTCTCCTCGCAGCCGCGGTGACGCAGCCTGAGCGGTCGCGGCTGCGTTTTCGCGCTGTGGATCCCCTCGAATGAGTCCACGCACCCACGTTATAGCTTTGGTGTCTAATCAGCCACTTATAATTCACCATGGCAACATATCCCCGATCGGTCTCTCTCAACTGTGACCAAAAAATACGACATCAAAATTGCGCTCCTGTGAAGTATCGGTCGTTTCTATGACATTCTGTGTTTGTGGTTCTCGGCATCATATCGGCATTGTGATCCGGCAAATAGATCCGCAAATCGTGCCTGTTGCGACAGGAAGCATGAAGAGTGTCTGCATGTCCAGAAACGCAGATCATCCCCGCATAGATCACCGTCCTGCCTCCCGGTGCCCCCGGAGCTCAGCTGTGAGCCGCCACATCCGGTTCTGTCAAATCACATGAGGACAAATAATTTTTATTACAAGATAAGCGGCCAAATCAGTCTCATATCGGACGACTTACTCGGACCAACACTAAGAAAATGATGTTTGTCTTTAACTGCCTATACAGGCGTAACCTCCACTTTGACCTGAAGACCACCTATTGTTGAAATAAATGCGTGTGTGTGTGTGCGTGTGTGTACAAAAGCGCTGTGTGTATATTTATATATGTATATAATTTGCTTCTTATTCTTTCACTACTACTAAGGACTAGTTAAATATGCGCTTGCACACGGCAGCACTATATTTTCATTAAAGAGAGCAGTGGTCGAGCTGAAGGACGACACACTGTTTATAGCAAACGATTGTTTACTGCCCTCCCGCGGTGACAACGAGGAAGTGCAAAACGTCCTTCAAGTGAGCGCGAATAAAGCCGTGATACCAAAGTAGCACTTCCGGGATGTGATCTACTTAAACCGACTTGAGCGATAAGGCGTCATTTTCTCCAGCTGGTCACATTAATTATTCAATAGCCACAATAAATAACAACAAATAACGGGTCATATTGTAATATCCGAACAAAATAATTGATTTGAAAACTCTCCAGAATAGAGGGACAAGGTTAAAGCCCTGGGGCAAACTTGCGACTGATGCGTTTAAGCTAGTATCACTTCCGGTATAAATTTTCAAAATACATAAATCCCGTCCGTCTGATCTGTCAGTTAAACTGTCAAACAAACAGACATTTCAGATATGTTATAGTCAAGAATGTAGGTAAGTAAAATTGCTGAATTGGGAGGAGTGGTAGAAAATTTGGGGTGTTTTACACCCCAAATTTTACACGATGTATGTATGTATGTATGTTTGTTTGTATGTTTGTGTGCGTGTCAGACATAAATTAACAGGCAACCAGTTAATACAGATAATAAATAAACAGTGAAACAAAACTAACGTTAATGACTTTATTAGACGCTGAACATTCTTTAAACTCCCTCTAAAAATATTGGTCGTGACAAGTCACTACCTTTAATATATAATATTTAATTAATATTTTCATGGTTTTAGGCTGCTTGCGATAATTAGTTTTTTCTCATCTAGACCTGTTTTGGTGCATTTAAGTTTAATGTAAAGTCACGTGTCCTTGTGATTCCTCCTCAGGTTACCAGTCCATGAATTGATGAATTGTGTGAGCAGTTCACTGATTAATGACTTTTACCTCATTATTTCATTAGAATCAAAAATGAGACATAAGTCCTGAAAATAATATATATATATATATTTGGTAATATAATACATTTTCCTACCGTTTCCATTGTCGGACAACCCCTTACATTAATCTCTTGAACTTCTATCAAGATAAATATTTATTTGTAAATATATTGTTAGATTTGGCTTCATTTTGAGTAGCTTCAACTGTATTTTCCCACTGAATCAAAGGCCTTAAATTGTACTTTTCCACTGTTGTCATATAGCACTGCCAGCACCTCCCTGTTTGTGACCTTGAAGATAAAACAGAATAGCGAGCTGGGGATTCCTCTGTCTTGACAGATAGGTATGTTGCATTACATACACGCCTATCAACCAACACTCACACACTTTTCTTAACCTCACTCGAAGCTCAACAAATGGATCGTGGTTGGCCTGTCCACATAACGGGTAACTGGCCAATTACATTCGGTAACGTGTGAGTCCCATCTCCAGCCCAAGAAGATAACTATAAATTATTTCCAGTATTCGGGGCTCAAGCTGGCGGGTTCTCGCAAGAGAGCTTTGTCACTTTGAGTCCAGCGCTGCATAACTTTGCCTGTGACCATAAATTAGCCTTCAGTTGGGACGTGCAGAATTTTCCAGTTTGTTCTTGGGCTTCCAATAAAAGACTCAGGTTACAAAATATTATATATTTTTTATACGTAATATATTTATATTATATGTCTGTAAGATCATGGTTTGTGTTTGTCTGGTGTCTTCACAACATGTTGCTGTGTAGTAACATGTAAGACCATTCACCTCTGTACAACGACATCGGCATATGATAACTGTTCCCATCACTTAAGTGTTGAGTTGCTATTTTTTTTATCCACTATTTGACAAGACGGCAGTTTCTACCCAGAAGGACAAGTTCCAGTTCCACTGTAAGTTTTGACACTCATTTCATCATGATTTTCTGACCTACATTTTTCAGATAGAAACTGGTTTGCGCTTTTTTTTACCATTTCCATTATAACGGATCAATGAATGACTCATTTTTGCACATCTGCGTCCTGCGAGAACACATCAGCACACATCTCTTGTATAAATGCCAACGACATTTACAACAACAGCAGCAGCAACAACAACAACAAAAAAGCTTTTTAGACGGTAAACCCAACAGGCACAAATATCATCAGAACAGAATCTTGATGCAGTTTTATTATGAAAACTGTGCTACATAAAGAGGCTTAATGATGTGTTTAGCAACATTTCTCCTTCTCTCCAGTAAACTGTGTGAATAATAGCTTGAGCATCCGCCCAGAAAAGTTTGTACGCCGTTTTCATCAGGTCTGCCCTGTCCGCCATGCGGGTTTATAAGCAGACCGTCACTGGTCTGGGGTGGACGCCAACTATATCCACTGACGTTTGGAGATTACAGAAAAAGGAAGGAAAGCAATGGAACAAGTATGTGTGAGGGATGAATTATTCATCAAAGGATTACAGGTACCGAGGAAGATCTCTCTCCACCACCTAGAGGGAAAGTAAAAGTAGAAGTTGACATCTATTGCACGTTCTAACAAAAACATATTAATACCTGGAGATGCATAACCATATTTCTGTACAGTGGCAAATCACTTTCATGTCTTGCACTGATTTTTTTCTTTTTATACGGGATCAAATTAATGTCTACTTGTAATCGGGATTCGCTCCGTTACTCTACTTAAAGATCCTCTCTCGCTCTCCTTCAATTGATTATTCACTAAAGTTGCTGATCTTATTTTCATATTCACGACACAGCAGCAGAGTTTTCAGCTTTCACGGCCAGTGGAAAGATGACATGCAAAGCAACACAGCCCTGTGTTGCTTTGCATGTGATGTATGACATTAGAGTTAATGCGGGATGTTTTGTACATACACTCGGATCATCCATGGGTCCATATCTCTTCACCACCTGCCCCTCTCTGTTGATCAAAAACTAGATAGAAGAGGAAAATGAGAAAAATGAAAAACGCCGATGGAACGGCCATGGCCGTGCTCAAATTACTCAGCATTTATACTTAAGGATTCAGGAATAAACTATTAATTCTAAGGGAAGGGAAAAAGCTGAAATATTTACCTTGGTGAAATTCCACTTGATGCTACTGCAGGAACAAAAGTAGACCACGTGTTAGAAAATAATCCCTGAGTTAATATTTTGTTGATCAGAGACTTAATCAACAACCGATGTAGAGGATGTGTATGCCATTTAATAAAAAAGCAAAACAAAAAAAAATTACACCATCAGTGTAAGCGGTCAGGAGAAGCGTTTGTTGCATAACCAGGTTTCAGCCTCCCTGTTTTGCTGCCTGGGTGTCAGTCGATAATTCAGCCGCCACTTACTTTCCCATGAAGCCCCTCCCATTGGGCTGCTCCTTCAGCCACTTCCACAGCGGGTGAGCGTTGGGCCCGTTCACTTCGATCTTGCTGAACATGTCATACTGAGCGTCGTGGGCCTGAGCAAACTGCTTGATCTGGGCATCAGTGCCGGGCTCCTTTAACGTAACGGGGGGGGAGAAATGACACAGTCGGCCAGAAGTGCATTGTCGATACGCTTATGATCATAGGCATGTGGAAATAGTTGCCCTTCCGATATATCAAAAAACAAAATTGAGGTTATTGGGGCAGGGGCGTTCTTCCCACTCGTGTCATTGCGTAGATTTAAAATGTCATCAGTAAAAAGGTTTCGATGAACAGAATCCACCCTGTTAGCACACCAGCTTATCTGCAGATCAACTTCGCAGTTCGCCCATGTTTCGCAATCACCCGTCCGGCTGTTTGCCCGCTGAACATGCGTCAGCCTACCTGGTTCCCAAACTGGTTGGAGGGGAAGGCGAGGATGCGTAAACCTCTCTCAGCGTACGTGGCGTACATCTGCGCAAACTGAGAGTAGTTTACTGTGGTTTTGCCTCATTTGGAGGCAACATTGGTGATGATGACAACGTTGCCCCTGCAAATGCAAACAGATGGTTGACGCAAGGTTTCAGTGATTGAAAGACCAACTTGGGGAATGCTGCAGCACCGCAGGGGTCATAAATTCACCTGTATTTTTCGAGGGAGACCAAGTTGCCATCAATGTCCGTCGCTGAGAAGTTATAAATAGATGTAGCCATCTGCCAGTCCTCTGTTGGGGTTGACTGTTGTGGGGGGGGGGGGGGGGGGATGCATAACAAAATAAACAAGTGTTGAGACATGGGAGTCTCCTCCTAAAACAGCACAGGCATCGCGTGCAAGTAGAGACACGCTAACATTCCCACTTTCACCCTGCTGTCGGTGTTGGATAAATGACACTGAAAATCATTTTTGACCCCTGAAAAATATGCTTAACCAACTAGAGGGTGTGAATCTTTGAAAAAATATCGGAAAGTTAAATGCAAAATGAAATGATCTCAAGTGAAAACGCAACCTATCAGGAAGTATCTGGACATGCCAAAAGTGGACCGAAGGCCGATTCCAGCCCTGCAGCATAAAGCAGTGCTTCTGGTCTCATCTCTGCTCATCTTACCATAGCCTGCAACAGGACAGAGAAAAGGACGGTGGACCCAATCAGGCGCATGGCTGCCCTTCAGTGAGGTCCTCTGAAGGGAGAACGCGATCAACTTTTTCGACCCCTTTGTGTCTTCAGCTTCACACACGCACACACACACACACACACTGTCAGACCTCAATCCCCCGACTGAGACAGCCGCGGCGCCCTCCTATAAAGGCGGCGTGAGGTCATTCGCTCCAACTGATTAGCCGTGACTCTCCGATAGGTCCAACTCTGCTGACTCATAAATCCACATCAGAAATGCATGTGTGCTGCAGTCCACAGTCCACAAAATTATCATAAGCTCATCAAGACTTGTCCTCTTAGTTGTAAAAGCAAACATTTGGGCCACGGAGCGTTGCGCTCATGTGGTCCGGGCAAAGGGCGGAGGTCTGATGAACAACATAAACTTATTACATAATGTACTTATGAAGTGAGGAAAAACACAGTCGGGCTGTATTGGTGAAACGGAGTCATTTGTTGCACGCATAACCTTCTAAATATCGCCATGGAAGTCATGACGGCTGGACTCAAAACAACCGCTCATTCCACCAAATAATTATAATTAATCTGAGGAAACAAAACAGCCTGTGTTTTCTGAACTGATGTCCGTCCCTGCCAAGTTACTCCTCCATGATGCCAAATCAATAAGTGGCAAAACCAGAACCACTGCCAGGCAGGGAATTGCACAACAAAGCCGGTTATTATGAATGCCATTCTGTTTTTCTTGTAAAGATTATTTCCTAATTTTCTGGAAGGCCCGCATTGAGAATATAATTCATGGCGTGGCAGTGTGCGCTTAAGATCATATGAAGCCTTCAATATTATCATAAAGTCTATACCAGTGGAGGCTTTGAGTGTCTCATCCTACTGACAATGTGACTAAAATGTTGCCATTATCAGCATATGGCTTATTCCCAAATAAGTGCTTTGTGATGTAACCAAACCTTAAGCGGTTCCCTCCAGGCGTCCCAGGAATATCACGCTCAGGAGAATCACACAGGTGACAGTGAATTCGACCTTTGACCTTTTCAAAATGCTATTTAATCATTGTGTCATCATCAAAATTCTGAGGTCACAGTGAACTTGAACTGACCACCAATATTGAACTAACTGCAGGTTGTGCCACACTGGAAGAAGTATTACATAAATAACCCTAGAATGGGAGAAATCTGAAACATTGACCTTGAAATTTGATGTACTAAATGTCGTAACGTTCATCCTACAGAAGCGTGTTCTTGACCACCAAAATATAATAAGTCCATCGCTGACACTGGAATTAACATTTGTGCCGTGTTTCGAGACTTTCCCTCAACGCATTCTTGAAATTTCGTGCTCACAAGAACTGGACAATGCCAAAGTTTGATTCCATTTGTCAGCTTATCATAATTACAACGGCATGGAAGAGTGGAAAGTGCATATAATTGTAAATCACTTCACTATTTCAATCTGACTACTTTCTTTATACAGTATATGGCAAAGAGACAGACACTGAGAAATGATAACAATAATGATACCAGAATTTCAGCTGTAACCACACAGAATACATGCTGGGTGACCGACTGATATAAATCCATAAAAATAAATGACCTGGCCTGTGTTTCTCAATCCCTGCATGCGCGAGGGCCCAATAAGCTGGCGCCGTGTAGCAAATACAGTATATTGTACAGTGTGTCGTAAACGCGCGCCACTTTAAAAGCCTCCCGCGCGGGGCTCATTAAGTCACATGCAAATTTAAGCAACTTTACGCCACTGTTGGAATGCGCAGGGCTCGTCGATGCGCATTTTTTTTTACGCGGCACAGCGCGGATTTAACCCGTCGATGGAGATGATAACAAAGACAGAAGGCGGCTGTTATTGGGAAATCACAGGGGCCGCAGCAGCAGCCGCGGCCGCGCGGGTTTACATTACCGTGGTGGGTAAACAGAAGTACAGCACTATCGCCAGTAGTACTGCGCTGCTCGCCGCAGCCGTTACCAGCAAGATTGCATGTGACGGCCTCATAGGTGATAAGAGGGAATTTTCATTTATCTGAGTAGCAGCAGACTCCGCCCTGCTGTTTGTTGTGAAACATCGGTGAGAGGAGAGGAGACAAACGGCCATTCATCACTTAACTGCGTGAGCTTCCTCTTCTTCTTCTTCTTCTTTATTATTATTATCATTTTTTTACGTCTACTACAGCTACCAATATTATAATTACTATTATTTTCATAATAATAATAATAATAATTATGTTTCAAAGTAGGTTCGTCAGACTCCGCCCACTGCCTTCTCGCTTACGTCATCACCCTGAGACGGTAATCGAAAGCGTGCGTCGCACCGCAGTTAGCCGGAGCGGAAGTCGCTGAATTTAAACAAAAATAAATAAAGCTTGGGTTTCATATCGTGCACCTTAGTGAATCGTTTTTTTTCCCGAGAGTATGGATGACGAAGAGGAGACCTACAGACTGTGGAAGATTCGCAAAACCATCATGCAGGTGAATTGCGGACGATTATATTATATTTAGCTTTGATTGCTAGCTAGCCAGCTACGCGTGCCGGATTTGTGCTGCTGTTGTTTTGGCCCACTGGCAGTCTGTTGTCACAGTGCGTTCGCTTTTTAATCGTTACGATGCAACAGCTGACTTCGAGGATACGCCCCTGGTAGTAATTGGTACGGTTACAGTTAGGATTTAGTTACTTGAGTTTTTATTTAAAGGAGCAGGATATACTCAGGAGGCGCTGCTGTCGTTCGGCGAGGCGACAAACCAACAGTTTGGTTTTTTGCCCCACAATCTAACTACTCTCCATCCTCACCCGGACGCCCTCAGCTGTGCCACGACCGAGGCTACCTGGTGACACAGGACGAGTTGGACCAGACGCTGGATGAGTTCAAGAGTCAGTTCGGGGACAAACCCAGCGAGGGTCGCCCCAGACGCACAGACCTCACGGTGCTGGTGGCGCACAACGATGACCCCACCGATCAGATGTTTGTTTTCTTTCCCGGTAGGTGAAATAATTCACTGAAGATACGCATGTCCTACGGTCATCCCTCCGCTTACTGGCTGGCACAATATATAAATATTTCAGTCATCGGTGAAACATGAATTAAAAGCTATTTCTATCACACGTGATTTTTTTTTTTTAAAGCCACATGTTTCTTTCCCTATCAGAGGAGCCCAAAGTGGGAATCAAGACAATTAAGATGTACTGTCAGAGGATGCAGGAGGAAAACATCACCAGGGCTATTATTGTTGTCCAGATGGGCATGACACCTTCTGCCAAACAGGTAAATACCTACATTTCAGAATTTATGGCAAACAGCCACACAAAAATGTAAATGATGAAAAGGATAAAGCGTGGGATATCTGAATGTCTCCCCTTATATTCTCTCTGTGTGCCGTGTTTCTCTCCCGGCAAATACGTTTGCGATAACATCTCCTCACAGTCTCTAGTTGATATGGCACCCAAATATATACTGGAACAGTTTCTACAACAGGAGCTGCTTATCAACATCACAGAGCACGAGGTAAACTCCCGTCGGCTGCATGACTGACTAAACTAGCTCGCGGATCGTGCCGCAGATTGTGGGGAAAACATTGTTGTTTTTGATGCATGGCGTTTGTCTTTCAGCTTGTTCCAGAACACATTGTCATGACAAAAGAGGAAGTCTCCGAACTTCTGGCAAGATAGTATCCTTTTCATATGCCACACTGCTCACAGTAATTTGATATAAGAGGGTTCGTTAAATTCGCTGAGAATGAAGTCATCGTCATTGCGCTTACTATTAATAATAAAGTGTAGATGTGCATCCCTCTGTAAAAACTCAGCTTTTTGTGCAGACGTGCTTTTGTTTGAATGTTTGGCTTGACATATTCGCCTCCAGTAAATTAAAAGAGAGTCAGTTGCCGAGGATCCAGGCTGGGGACCCCGTGGCTCGCTACTTTGGCTTAAAGCGAGGACAGGTGAGGCAAACACACTGCACTGAGACAGGTTTACGCACAGCTGGCTGTGTGCGGCGAACTCTTTGATGCCGGTCATTTCATAAAAAGCATAATTACAGAAGAATGAACAGTTTTTAGACCCATTACTCTTAAGACGACATAAGGAAATGTAATCGATAATTTCAGTCCATCGTTGTTATTGGGATCATCTAAACCCAATGCCATTTTTGGAGGTTAACAACTGTGATTATCCTCCATATGAGCAGCTGCCATATCAACAACATGGATCTTGCTTTTGCAATGAGCTACATTTCCATGCTTGGAAATTCTTTGCATATAATTTGCAAATACATTTCCTGAATATTTCCTCAGCGCTCATTAGAATATATACCTCCGCATGCACATGCATCTTTTGTTGTAATAGTTTCAGTCTTCACCGGATTGGATTCAGCGTGAGAAAGGAGGCCGTCGGCTTTAAATTCTACATTTCTTTAACCTTCCCAGGTAGTGAAGATCATCAGACCTAGTGAAACAGCTGGAAGGTACATCACATACAGACTGGTCCAGTGACCGGTAAGTCTTCTGCAGTATTTAAAAAAAAAAAAAAAAAAAGGTTATCAGATATGTCAAAAGAGGACTTTGAACAACTTGTTAGCCAACATGATTTAAAAATCCTGTTTGGTATGATAACATCTACCCATCTACAGATTAAGTAAAAAGTATTTTGAATGTTTTGTTCCTCAGATGTTGCTCTGGATCACCGTTCCGAAACCGGTAAAAGAAGATGAAAATGTTGCATCCATAATTGCTCATCCATGGATTAATGACTTGCATTGTTTGAAATTTTGAGCTTCTCTTGTACGTACTTTTCTAAAATAAACCACACGGTGGAAGAAACGTTTCCCTTGCTGATTCAGTTCACCGTAATCAAACCTTTACATTTTAGAAATGTTCATTACTCGACGCAAAAAAAGTCTCAAGCTTAATCAGTTTACATTGACACCTACTTTCTTTTTCCGCCTGAAAGCCATGCTGTTGCTGTAGACCTCAGCTGTCAGATTAAACTGACAATCTGCCTCACATCAAAGTTGCCACCCACGCCAGTAAACCCTGCATGGAGGAAGTGAACATCTGTCGCTCAGCTATTAACACTGCTCGCATTCATCCTTGTCAACGATGCACATTCTGGCACATAAACCAGCAGCTTCCCCTTTTTTTTTTCTTTTTTGTCTTACCTGTAAAACATATAAAAAGTAATAAACAAGACTTGGGGTACATTTTAAAAACACTTTATTAAAATAGCATTCATAACAAGGCAATAAGAGAAACACCCAACAGCTAAAAATGTTAGAATTTTAGTGCTGAAACAAAACCAGCAGCACGCGAGAGAAATCTTTCAAAAGGAACTTTGCACTCCATTCTTTAACGTAACTCACTGTCCACCATTCGTCAAGCATCCAAGAGCGACAAATAAAAATTAATATGCAAACTGGCACAGAAGTATATTTTTAATCATTTGAGTCAAGATGTCTTGAAACAAGACAGCACGAGACAGTCAGGATAGATTGATAGAAACATATCCACAGATTTAAAAAAAAACAACATTTAAACGTATACAGCAAAAAGAACCCAGCTTCAGATTTTTCTTAGTTATAATGTATGAAAAGCAGATTCCTGCTAACAGACGTCTGACACGCTGACTGATCATGAACTCAGACAAACTCTGGCTCACTGTCCCTGTTCCTCGTCAGGGGTAATTTCTTTCCACACAAGCGAGCCAGTGGAAGCCCAAACAGGTGTGAGACTGGCGAGCAGGGGTAGTTGTTGTTGGATTGGTTCACATTGAGTTCGGCCAGCGCGGTGCTCAGATTCCTCTCCGTCCCGGTGTCTTCGTCTGGGGGTCCGCTGTCTGGCACTGCAGGGGGCTCTCCTCCTTCTGGGTCGTCCTGTTCCTGGTCTGCATCTGGCTCTGGTTCGGTGTGGGTCGCAGAGTGGCTGGACAGGTCCAGGCTGTCCCTGTAGCTCAGCTGGTCGTCATCCGTGCTCACCTGGCTCTCCTTCAGGCTCTGCGAGGTGGCCGTTCTGTCCTCCAGCTCCGAGTCAGAATCGGGAAGCTGCTCGCTGGACCCCAGCGAGCCCGAAGACGTGCCTGAATGAAGATAAAGACGACAGTGGGATCAGGCTGAGGAGCGAAAGCTGAGGACAGTTAAACACCAGGGCCAAATTTCAAAAAGGGAGCCTGTTGCTTCAATAATTGCATTCTATGATGTGAAAATTAACCTACTTCTAATTATCATCAAATCAATGGGAGGGACAAGAGAATGAATAAACTCATTACAAATCAATTTACATTTGCAACAATCATTACTACTGTAGGCCTCTCGAAAACTTACCACATCCTTCATCCGTTTTTTCTGACTCTGGTTTACTCTGAACTTCTCTGTCTCCATCCTCCTCTCCATCAGCCGAGCTTCTGGCCTTGTCCTCTGCAATGCTACCCTGAACCAGGAAATGAAAACCTTGTCATTCAGCACGAAAAACAGAGTTGCATTATTCTCTTGCTTTGGCCTCTTGCTATTGACTCATGAGAACTTGGAAGATCAGAGGGGCACTGCTGGTTTCAAGGGAACCGTGACGTTCTCATAACTCTTGATGGGAAATGGATGTGCTGATATTTTAGTGCTTCTGTTTTTTGCCTCTTGACTTTCCAGGAGTGGTGAAAGAACAAGCACTGTACACCCGGTGGTTCAAGCTCAATTATAGGCAATCTTTACAAGACGATCAGTTTTGCCAAATAAGGACCGAGTCAGGCATCCTGTGGATGGCCATGTGAGCAGCGACCTGAGGCTGCACAGTGCTTGACTATCTCAGCATGATCTAGCATGATCAGAGGAGTAAGATTCATTCCCGCACCACGCAAATGAAAAGCTACGTTGTAAAAATGCTCAGCGGCTTGTTTCACTATCCAAAAAAAACGTGACCATGAATAGATTTGCTTGCATTGTTAAATGCAACACATGTTCATAATACAAATCCCTAATTGGAGTAAAGCGGAGGCCCTTACCTGCTGATTGGACGTGGAAGCGGAACGGCAGGTTTTGTTGGTCTGAGAAGTTTTACTCTGGAAGATGGAAGAGTAGAAGACTATGAGGGCCTCCACGATGCGGGCCTGGTGGGGGTAATCAACCAGCGAGGACAGGGATATCGTGGCCCCGGTTGGACGTGGACGCATCAGGGACGGCCCAAACACAATACCCAAGTTACTGGGACTCATCTTGTTATCCTCCTCCAGCTCTGCAATCCTGGGGGAAGCACGAACGTCAGTGGTAAATGAGTGCATTTATATAAACACAGCTTTTTTTTTTCTTTTCTTTTTTTTTTTACTGACGGCGTTAGAAAGAACAGACGTCATCACTGACCTGCGGAGATGGCGAATGATGTAGCGTAGTGTGGCAGTGTTAGCCTTGGGCAGCTCCTTCAGCAGTTCCTTTAGTTTGTCCACGAGGACCAGGACTTCTGGCTCAGTGTCGGGGCCCAGGTCCACCAGCTCCGACCCTCTGCCCCCGGCCGGGTTGCCACTGCTCGACTCCTCTCCCTCTCCGGCGTCTCCTTCACTCTGGAGACTCTCCTTGGCCAATCCCATCAGACTGTTGTAAAGGCGGAAAGGCATGATTGGCTCCGGCAACTGGGGGTGAGAAGAGGAATTCGCTGTAACAACACAACTTTTAAAGGATGCTGAGGCAAAATTCTTACAACTACCTGCAACGCCATTCATTTCTTGCCATTTAGTTGATGGATTAATAACAGCCTTCATAAATGAACAAAATAATGAGTAAGAAGTCTAAGTGATTGCCAGGTTGGAATTCTGATTTAAATAATGTAAGTTAAGAAATGTTTTTTTCACATTTAGTTTTGCTTCTAAAGATCATTTATGAAATCAGTCATTTTTGCTTGAAAAGCTTAACTGTCTCAGTCAAATTCAGTTGTTCAGGGTCCATTTTTTTTGGTTTCCTTTGCTTGTTCATGTTCTGATTTCTAATTACAGAATTTCTATTTATGAACATACGGTATAACAAACAAGTATAAAATAAAATTACTTAATTACTTGCAACAGGCCGTTCTCAATGTTTCCCCTGGAGATGTAATGCAATATTAATTGTTGCATCTAAACATGCGCACACCCCAAAAAACAAACAAACAAAAAGAAAAAAAAACTAATTTTACTAGATCTCTTCTTTTCTGGACCCTCATCTGCAAAAATTATGGTTGTTGCCGTGGTTACTGGGCTCCGCACTTCAGACTATGGCCGCGCATGGTTGATGAGACCGGCTGTACCTGTCTGAGGTACAGCTTGAGGACGTTGCTGATGTCATGTGGTGAACACTGGGACAGCTCCACCAGTTCCTTGCCGTTCTCAAAGGCCTGGCACAGCTTCTCCACACGAGTCTTCACCCCGTTCACCCTGTAGATGCCCTGCAAGCAGGAAGCAGATAGTTTAATGTGGCTGTGTGTGTGTGTGTGTCTGATGCAAAAAAAAAAAAAAAAATGCACTCTCACCTTCATCTTGAGTGCCCGTCTCTCTATCTCTGAGATGCACTTGGTGATGATGAAGGGGATGCCGTCGCTGGCGCAGCTGGCCACCTGAGAGAACTCCCTGCCAAACAGCTGCAGGCGGCCCTGCAGCTTCTTATGGCCGCACTGGATGGCCAAGGTCTCCAGACAGCGCTTGTGACATGCCAGGAAACACTGCAGGGACACACAGGAGGGCATTTACCTGATGAACTTTGTTGCCTCATCTATGACCAGGGTTTTGCGACCTGCACCGTCCCAGGGATCTATGGCAGTATTTCAGGCGGTCATGCAGAAAGTAATGCAATTTCAATACATTTCAAAATACTGTGACTTCTTCACAAGTCTCTGTCGAGCGTCTGAGGCAAGAGAAAAATCTTATCTCATCCAACCCCCTAACAGGGGTCCCCAAGTTGTTTCTTAGACCTATTGGTGGTCTCCGGTCACAATTATTTTAAAAACCCTGATCTTTTAAATGCAAAAATAAGCTGGACATCTGTCTGACGTACATTTTGAGACATGAATCACTGCTGAGACATGAAGAAGTGACGTGAAGAACTGACCTCCTCGCACTCAGCCCCCTGGAAGTAAACATAGCTGTCACACTCCCGGCACTTTGCAGGCGTCCTCAGCTTCCTCAGCCGGTGGGTGTGCGCGGCTTTAGACAGGCCGATGTTGCGGAAAGGTCTGGTTGACACCACCACATCAGGATCTATACCGTTAATATCTGCAGAGGAGATCACACACACACACACAAAACACTCTTAAAAGATGCACAGCCTGCAGCCTGGCGAGTGGTGATGCATTTTTCCCCTCCCATCTGATATTAAAGGCAATCTACACATCTTACTTGGGGTTTCAAACGAGGCTACGTTCCCATCTTTCTCATCTGCATCCTCGCCGGAGGACATCGTTCCAGTGGATGATGTCCGAGCCATTTTGCTGATGTCAGCTAGAACATATTCATAAGGTTGATTATGTCCTCTTCCAAGATTTGTTTGCTTTTAGGAGGGCGTGAGCCAATGAGATGCTCTTGTGTGTATTCGTGAGATATTCAGGTGTCTGTTCCGGTGAAGCTGCTAAGCAGTACTTGTGGCTTACTTGTGCTCGCAGTGGGAGACTCGAGACCTCCCTCTCCTCCAACACTGTCATCGCTCACTGTTGAACCCCATGACTTGTGGCCCTGTCCTGAAAATGGATACAGGGAGAGTCAGTATAATGACAGTTTCCTGGCTATAAACACCCCTTGCAGACATTTTTGCTTGGAGCGAAATTCACTTAAACCAGCTGCTCTCTGCCTTTCACTGTAATATGCAATGAAATGAGGAGATTTACCACAGATAAAAGCTTAACAGCAGCCTGGATGCCACAATAGTAGCATACATTAATCTACTACAAGAACAGAGGACAGGCATCACTCACTCTTGCGTTGGGCCTCAGTGTCTCTGTTGTCCACGGATGATGTATCCACGGTGACGGCGGGGCTGTCTGTGTGGCTCGTCGGCTCAGTGTTGAAACTATCGTTCCTTGGTCTGTGGCCATGGCTGCAAAAATACAAACATCATCACAGCAAAATCTACGGCTGACGAGTTCCTCCTTCAACTGTTTACAGCTGATGCTCTCACAGTGATGACGTGCTGGTCGGGGAATAGGCCTCAAACGTGTGGTCAACAGTCGGCTGATCTGGCAGCTGCAGGTCTCGCACATGGGCGGCGTACTGCTGGCCTGGGTCATACAGCTTACTGCTCTCACACAGAGTCTGGTAATGGACGGGCAGGGCGACTGTCTGCATGTGCATGAGCTGGTAGTAGGAGATGGTCGCCTGGTAGAGGAGCATTAAAAAACAAAACAAAAAAACCCTCAAATTTCAGCTCATGGATCAAGAAAGAACTCTCCTATCTTTGCTGAGGACATTAGAGTAGAAGCTAAGTTAAGAGACGGCGAGGAGGTGAAATTATTCAGTCTTAAAAATGAGGACATGGTTTTTGTGTGTGTGCGTGTGTGTGTGTGCGTGTGTGTTCATTCGGACCGAGCGGAGGGTCTGGTCACTCTGTTTGATGACGTCCTGCAGCTGCCTCAGCACTGTGACCTTCGTGTGCTCCAGCTCCATCATCTGAGCTGTGGCATCCGCGATGCACGTCTTGTAGGTGGCCTCTGCTTCCTCTGCCTACACACACACACACACAATTGTTTTTGTTTCATTTTCACTCCTCCGTTTCATTCACCAGTAAGATTTAAGTGTCAACTGTGACATTGCTGCAGCCAAATACACAATTTTTACTTTGCCGTATGCTGCCGCGAAACATGAAGTCTATAACTAAACCTAACTTTGACCCACTGTAATGACGCTGCGGCGCAACAGTCACATCAGCCAGCTAATGAAGTTGTGGGTGCTGATAACAACCTTGTTGCAAGCTTCGTCCTCCAGTCGCTTCTTCTTCTCCAGCGATTTGGCTGTGGAACTTCCTCCCTCCTCCTCCGCTCGGCTGGTGGCTGTTTTGGCCTTGTTGTGCTCCTCGCAGCGGGCCATGTAGGTTTGCTTGGCCTTCCGCAGGTTCGCCTCACACTCCATCTAAGACAGATAAGCAAGGAAGAAAATCCTTTTTGGTCTTTTGCCATTTCTTAATAAGAGAGAATAAAAAAAACAAACAGGTAATGTCGTGTGTGCACATGTGCAGAAGAGGACATTATACCAGTTTTCTCTTCGCTCGAATCCATTGGTCCTTAATATCCTTCCGCCTCTTTTCATGCTCCAGCTTGCGCTGCATTAGAGGCTGAACAAACGCATATGGACGGATAAATGTGAGTGTGTCACATGTCAAGATAAGCGAAGGAGGGATGACTTTGCTGCATATATCAGTACCTGGATGAAGGTCTGGTTGTGCAGGGTGGCGTTAGCCTGCTGCAGGCCCACGCTCTGCTCCTGGTCCTGCTCCAGAGCCAGAGAGTAGATGGAGAAGAGCGGCATGTGGGGCTGGAGGGAAGGAAACAAACAAAAAACTGTGTGAGAAACAGCAACAAAGGAATTCAAAGTCATACTGCTTTTCATTTGATCATCAGAAACACTGAGTGAGATTTACATGCGTTATGCTGTGTTTGCAGGACTGGTACAATCTCTGGAGGCCTTTGGAGAATTCCATCTCTGGTAAAATAGATGAACATAATTAACAGTGTTTTACAAGGAAGAAAATGTTTTTACACTGGTTTACTTGGGAATCACAAATTCCTCCAATTTTGATCAATTAACTAGCTTATAAAATCTAGACAATAGTTACAAGAGCCATTACAAGCTGCTGTCTTAGCAACAATTAAATAACCCAAGCACATTACAGTACCTTTAATAGAAGCTATGAACAACTTTTTATATTTTGAGGATGCACCTGGCATTCACTTATTGTCGTCGGTACACACACTTACCCAGTGAAGTTCGTTTCTCCACATAACTTATCAGGTCCTTCATGTACTTGGAGATGCTTTTGGCATAAAGCAGAGCAGAGTCCACCCCTCCCTCACTGCGCTGGAGGATCACATCCACTTCCTCAACTCTGCCTACAAGTCCACATACAGTCAAGCTGTCACTTTTGCAAATATGAATCTTACCATCCTTGTGCAGAGGCCTTGTGTTTTATTTTGGTGACGAAAATATCCATTATTTTGCACTTATTTGTCTGTAGAAAATAACTTCCGCAATTGCTGCTGTTATGCTCAGTAATGGCAAAGTGGGCAACCCAAACCCATTAGTGCACTACAGTATTTACACCAGCAGGAGGGGGCCGACCATGCAGTCATCGGGAGAACTGTTGTGAAAGCTTCCATCATTTTATAAATGTGCCACTTTGACGGTCACCAACAGAAATGATCAACAGTGCAGCATTTTTTTTCATTATCTAAAGGGGGGAAATATTGAGTGAGTGGAAGCAGCAGGCACCACAAATGACATCTGTAATGGAGTTAAAGATGGAATGACTGTGTTTGGTGGAGGAGCGAGGGATGGCCTACCCATGTCCTGCAGGTCACTCCTGAACAGGCCGCCTTCTGCTCCCTGGCTGGCAGCAGTGGACAAGTTCTCCATCGACTGCATAACACAAAGGTGGTTCATTAGTGACAAGCACTGATCAAACCTCGTCATCAGCTTTCTTTTATTAGTCACACCGTGGAAATTCCGGGAGGGGAATATGGAAGTGCAGTGAGATTTAGCGGAGGTGTGACAAAATGGATGCATAGCGCAACTATTAGATGTGAAATGGGCAAATTGGAAATACTGGTAGTAGACTGGTTTCATCGCTGGTGTGATGCATGCGCGCTCACCCTGCTCTTCTCAGTGGGCAGCAGGGAGAGCAGCGTGCTGCTGTCCACCTCCCCCATCAGAAGCTCAGACACACTGAAGACAAGCACAGATGCCTTCAGATCAACAACATGAGAAAAAGGCAGAAGTACAACCATACGTGTGGTGAGAGGGCGAAAAATGTGCCTTTTCATCGTCAGCTTGCAAAAAAACATTACTGACAATTGACGCATTGACCTGCTTTTTGAAATGAAAGAAAGAATAGAGGAAGCGGCCCAATCAATTTCCATAGGTCCCAGACACAGGAAGTGATAAAAATCAAGAGTGATTTTCTTTTAAATTTGGACTACATGTCGAATTAGAAGATAACAATTACTGCTTTTATTCATTTTTTTAAGATTCATGCTGGCGTATTTCATTCTAATTCATTTGAATCAATTGAATCTTATTCGTTCATTTATCAAAATTGGAACGCAAAATCTCCGTTTGGCTGTTTTTCTGCTGTCAGAAAAGAGTCAAAGAGAGGAATACTGGAGGAGAGAATGAGGAAACAGACTTGTCAGGCCGATTTCAACTGCCTCTGCCCGCTCACTTCCTCCTGTGGCACTATAACTGACGTCTCACCCCATCAGGCGAACATGTGATGACCTGCTGTTACACTTTACTGCAATTGCACACAAATACAGGTTGGCAAGGTTTGCTCTCACTGTCAAGTTGGGGTTTTTTTTTGATTGCATTCAGATAAAAGAACATTATAAAAACAGTTCATAGATACTACAACTGATTTATTTGTTCTCCGTGAAGAACATTCTCACGGTCTATCATCTACACAGTTTTTTGCAGTCTCTTCTTTTTCAGACAGGTAATGAACAACACTTCATAGTTTTGGTTCTGCGTTACGGTACAAGAAAACCACTTCCTGTTTTCGGCTCTGCCTCATGCAAATGTGTCACCATCATTGCACTTCTCTTTCGACTGTGACAAACAATCACAACCAGATTTTCCTGTCTAAATAAAGAAGAATTACCCATTTAAACATCACTTTGTGTGAACTGATGCACCCCGCCAAATGTTTAATTGTAGATGTGTAAAATTTGCAATTTGATGATCATACAAGTTGTACAAGAGTGCATTCAATACTCACTTGCTGCTGAAAGCAACTGCAATGGTCTCAATGGCCTTCTCAAAGTCCTTTTTATCCACCTCATTGGATGCCTCATAGTGGAAACCTGTAAAATCACGACCATGCACATGTTCAGGTGTCAGTTTTGGTTTCATCTGCCTACCTGCACATTCACCCAATATACAGATGTTAACTACTAAGGGACATGTATGCATATTTATGAATGAGTCATTTTTATTTTCATGTCTGATGATTTTCATGACTCAGCCGCCCCACCCCCCATGGAATTAATCCATGGGGGGGTGGGGGGCTCACACTGTCAGCCAGTGTTGATATCATAGGCCTTGCACACAGGCCTCATTAATGCTGTGTTTTAATTATTATTGTTGGTTATCAAAATTAGTAAACTGTTAATATTGAGATATTAATATTTATCAGTGCTGAGGGCTTCCCAACTGACTGACCTTTGACCTTCGATATGAGCTTGCCGGCAGCGGTGAGGATCTCCACGGTGTTGAGCAGAGGGTAAGTGTTGATGACCTGACGCAGCACCCACAGAACCTCCCCCAAACACTCATGGGCGATGGGCCGCTGACTCTCCTTGCCTGTGTGAGAGAGAGCGGGAGGGTGTGGGAGACATGATGGGAGGAGAGGGAGGACAGGGGGAGATGAGCAGCAATGGCTTTAAAACCGACTTCTATTGCATAGCTTTTAAGCTAGTTTATAACCTTCTGAGGTTCTGCTTTTGTTATTCAGTTTAACAGCAATATGACCTGAAGCTTGTTTCAGACAATCTATCTTGACAGCATATTTACAGAAAGTTCAGAATTCTCCTTGAATCTGTTGGAAAGGAAAAGTTTTATGCAGTTCTGGTGGGACATACAGCATGATAGTAACGCTGGACCGAAAACACACTACATGGCTCTGTAGTGAATTGTGCATCTGAATTTGAAAAACAAAAAACAAAACAAATTCTCATTTAAAATATATATAAATCTCAGTTTCTGCTCGATATTAATAACGGAGCAGTTTGAGAGATCTGGGTTGTAATATGCAGAATGTCAAAGATCCAACTGCATTTTGGAAACCGAATCCAGGATGGTTGGCACTGATGCTGCATGATCTGATTCATGCTGAAAATGGGGACAAATTCCATCTTAAACTCAGACAAATTTATTTGAACGGATGGTTGGGCTGATTTTTTTCGCACGGAAACCATTTTGAACATTTAAACAATATGACAAACACTGATTACGTTTAACAAGGAATGTACTACAATTTGTGATGTTTTCATTCTAATATACAACCGTTTATAAAAAAATTGAGACGTTGTGCAAAATACAGAAACTGAATGTGATGATTTGCAAAACAGTGAAATCCAGTTGAAATGAAAATAGTGCAAAAACAAAATGTTGAAACTGAGAAATTCTGTTTTTTTGAGAATTATATTCCAATTTTGAATTCTATGCATCCAATGTTTTTGAAAAAGTTGAGATAGTGGCAGCAAAAGATTTGGGAAAAAATTGAGATGCTAAAAAAAAGCGCCTAATCGAACATCTCACAATTTTTTAGGTTTACTGGCAAGAGGTTAGTAACATGGCTGACTGCAAAAAGAGCATCACAGAGAGGCTACTGATTAAACTCTTTCTTAGGTAAAAGTGGCAAAACATTCACCAATCTTTAAAAAGTCAGCACTGGCAAACCTAACAATTCTAAGAATAATGTTTCTCAGTGTAAAGTGGATGTTTGTCATCTTCTGCATTGAAAAACAGACACAATTCTGTCGTGACGTCCTTGCATGTGCTCAGGGACTTTTTCAAAAACTGAAAACACAGCTCATCACCGTCTCCACAAATGCACGTGGAAACTCGACTGCGAGAAGAAGCAAACCAGACCCAGAAACATTGCCGCCTTCTCTGAGCTTGAGCTCCCACGAGATGCTCATTTGTGAAGGAAACATTAATGCCAAACTATATGTACAGGTCCAGGTGCAAAATTGGCCTGCACTCAAAAAAAAAAAAGATTTAAGCCCTTCTTAGATCAAACACATTAATATGCTGTTAATTTAATTAATGAATACATTTTCATGAGATTAAGTGAAACCTAAAATGTATTCATTGGGATCTTTTTTTCTCTAGATTGAGCTAGTCAGGGGCTTTTAGCGGGTTCATTCAAGCGCAAAAGCTGATTTGTGCGTTCCTGAATGACGGGCGCGCTACAGTGCAAGATCAGGGTTCAGAGTGGTGGCAGAGGAATCAGGTAATTCTGCAGAGTTTTCACTTTTTAACTTGTACTCTTGGTTCTTTATGTGCATGAAAGTGAGAATCTATTATTGGCATAATACCCTCTAAATTGGATGAAAGTTCTTGGAAGTCAAAATTGGTTATTACCAAATTTTAATAGTGAAATTCATCCAGCCTCTTTGTTCTAAACCGTTCCCTTTCTTTCAAGGAAATGTTGAACAAATTATATGTTTAATCTTGTGATTTCTTATCTGGAAACACTTGTAGTTTTGAATTTTGAATTTAAATATTGTACTGATAATAATACAATAATATAGCAAAACAGTTAAATGGTTTAACCTCTTTCGATTTATACATTTCCTCATTATTACCCTTGGATTTCGGCCATAATTGCCCTTTTATATAAATTTCAATGAAATTCTACCCCAATATACCACTTTTTACTACCATGTGATTACCTCAGTGTTTTAATTACATGCTTTTACATAAGCAGTATCCCTTTTTATCAATCTAGTAACCCTCTTTTACATCTTATTATCATGCTGTAATGTGAAGTGCAAACCTATTCTCATTTTCATCTGAAATCTAACAGACACTTAATGGTTTCTTCTCCCTTGTATCTCCTCTGTAATGGCAGGCCCTGCTGTTCTGCGCATCTTTTCCGGATGCAATACAAGGATACTGACTTTGATGCGTTCATGAACCTAACTTCAGTGTCGGAAATTCAAATCAAAAGCACACTGAAAGTGACATGCACCCGAGGAGCCCCACATCACCTCGCACCCAGTCGACTCAACTGATGAAACCTTAAGTTCCACTCCCAATGTCTCAAACAATGACTTCATCCGTAGCCTCATCCTGCAATGGCGATACCCTGTTCACATCAACCCCACATTCATCCCCAGAAGTTCAGCTCTCAGGATTGTCCTCCTGGTTTTTGTGGTCTCCCAAGTTCACTTAACGAGGCTGAGTTTGAGCTACAGCAAAAGAACACTGAGTTTGAGAAAAATGGCACGTACTTCAACCCTGGCTCAAAGCTGAAGGGAGGCATTCTTGATGGTTGCTAGCTCAAATTCTGAAATACCCAAAAGACTATCAATGTGAAGGGGTAGCAGATGCTTTGACAAGGGCTCATCCTTGTTTGGGAGGATCCTGGCGAGCAAAGCTGCGGTTCGTGAAATGCTAATAAGATCCTTTCATTCTATTGGGGAGGTTTTTTTTTAAGGTTTTATGATACATAGTTGCTCATATAAAACTAAGTGATTAATATTAAGATAAGAATTTCACTGTCATTACATGAACACGCAAACAATAAAACTGCAAATACAACAAGACTGCAATCCGTGTGCTGAATCATGGATCTACACAGCAACAGGCAACCACCCTGTAAACCAAGCGTAAGTGTGTCAGGGGGTAATCCAAGGCTGTTGGTAACCTTCATACAAGGTTCAGACAGTTGCTGGAAAACCTTGAAAATGCTTGAATTTTAATGTTGCATCTCCAAGGTTTGGAAAATGCTTGGATTTTGGATGAAGTGCTTGCAACTGCTTGAAATTGTTATTTTATTGCTTTCATTATAAATCTCGATCTGACTGAATATTGACCTTGGATGTAGGTCCATGTACTCCACATGTTTGAATGCATTTTTGAAGTAAAGTGAAATTTGATTTTATTTGATGAAGTAAAAAGTGAAATGATCAATTTGAGTATATATACACACTATATATATATAGTTGTTTTAAAAGTGCTTGAATTTGACTTGATTTGAAAAAGTGGAGGAACCCTATTCATAGTGGTACCGTGACAGATAAAACCCTCCGCTCTTCCACAACCTTCCACACAGAATCCACATTACTTGTTCCACCTTTGCACCCATATTTGGCTAATTGTTCTGTTTGAAGGCCTGTGTTTGAGTGTGACAACATCAACATCAGGAGGGAGTGCGTCCTCAAAAGCTTGATCATATACCTCAATGAGGATCCAGACTCTCATCAAGGAATATCTGGCATGTTTCCTATGTAGCGTAGAGCAGTGTTCCCAGTTACTTCCCCTAATAGCATTCTATTATGGAATCAGATGAGCTGTGATATAAACAAATGGAATATTCACATGTATTTTGTGATTTATGTGTACGTAAATGACACTCAAATATTTTTCAGTGTTCATTAAATATTTCTCAGTATATATATGAATAAAAGAAATCAACATGCACATAGGGTTCACAAATGCATTTCTAATGCACACACATTTTCTACATTAAATCTAATAAAACTTAGTATATTTGCATCTGAAATTGCCAAAAATGACATTGAAAAATTATATCATGGTAAGATGACCATAAGATGAAATATTACTTATCTGTAATTAATCTAGAATATTTGAAAGCTGAATGAAATTGCAGGGGAAAAAAATACTTTTGCATGCTGTGCTAGTTTTTCGTAGATGGACCTGTATACAGCTCAAAGCGAACATAACATGTATTCGTCGGCATTTGTGGGAGGTTTGTGTCATTTCCATCTCGGCTCTATGCATTCAAATAGTGTTTTGTATGTAACATGAGAGTTGTGTCTTTCAATTTTTCAGCCACCTGCTCGGGATGCCGAGAATGACAATGACACCACAGTTACGGGTATTTACACATTCAGAGATGAGTCATGGGAGCCAGACGTCGTGGGGATCGTCATTGAAGTATGAAAGTCTTCACCAATGTGGGAGGCGCCATGATGGCCTTCATCTTACCGTTTGGGCTGATTTATACCCTGGATGAAGCCTGGCTGGCTCCAGTGGATATATCCAGGCCTACTTGGCAAGTTCAAGGCCTGGATTTACCAACACGGCATCGTCCCACGGATTCTCTGGCCCCTCCTCATCTAAGGAGGTCCCAATCTCTATGATCAAGGGCTTTCAGAGGAGAGTTAGCAGGTTCCTACACAAGTGGCTGGGTCTACCTCAGAGCCTGAGCAGCATCACCCTGTATAGACTGAACAATAAACTGAAGCTCCCCATCAGCAGCCTGTATGAAGAATTCAAGCCGAGCCGTACTGGGGAGGTGCTGCAGTACAGAGTCCGATGAACAAAAAGTCTCAGAGACTGGGATCGAGGTGAGGACAGGACGGAAGTGGAGGGCTGCAGAGGCCACGGATGGTGCCGAGTCACGGCTCCGACACAGGGCGCTGGTGGGTGCAGTGACTCGTGGAGGAGGAGCGGGCCAGCAAGACAGTTGGAATGCGGCAGCAGGAAGCCTGGACAAGATGGGAGCAGGTAGTGGAACGCAAAGTGTCATGGGCAGAGCTCTGGAAAGCAAAGCCACACTTGATACGATTCCTGATCCAGGCTGTCTACGACGTTCTACCTCGCCCATCCAATCTGTTCTGCTGGGGAATGGTGGAGTCACCAGCCTGAACCTTGTGCCTGAAGACGGAGACTCTGCAGCACATCCTCAGCTGTTGTTCGAAAACCCTGGGTGAGGGGTGCTGCTAGTAGCGCCACGCCCACCTCTTGAAGGCCATAGCAAACACCATCAACAGTGGGATTAGCCACTGCAAGTGCCTCCACCAGTGAAGAACACCATCACTTTCGCCAAGGCTGGGGAGAAGCCACCATCAGCTGCCAGGACCACATCCTCTGGCCTGCTAGCAGCGGCACAAGACTGGGAGCTGAAAGTTGACCTGGTGAAGCGACTGAAATTCCCAGAAACCGCCGCGATAACAACACTCAAACCAGACATGGTGCTTATACTGGGAGCCTCCGAGCAGGTTGTTCTCTTGGAACTCACCGTCCCTTGGGTGGACCGCACTGAGGATGCTAGTGAAGAGGGCGAAATACGCTGAGCTAGTGGCGGAGTGCCGCAGCAACGGGTGGCGAGCTTGGTGCAACCCCATTGAGGTTGGATGGAGGAAGGCTCGTAGGCCAGCCCCTGTGCAGGACCTACAACACGCTGGACATCACAGGAGTCAGAAGCGAAGGGCCATTAAGGAGGCTACAGAGGCAGCAGAAGTTGCCTCAAGGTGGCTGTGGATTAGGAGAGGAGATCTGTGGGTGGGTTACCGCTACCTGGACACAAGCCCGATCAACCCCAGCTGGGCCGCCTGGATGAGAGTGTCTGATGTTTGGAAGACCCGAAACACTCCACGACCCCAAGTACCATCACTGATGACGTGTCCAGGTTGCATCACGGGCGGATGTATGGCAAAAGGTTTCGGTTGGACAAACAAATCATTTTAACTACTTTTATGCATTTACTTTATTTTAGCTCTCTTTGATAAAAAAAAAATGACAAGTTACTTATAGTTAAAATATTAAATACATTCTAAATTACTTCGATGTTTTCAGTTGGATGAACCTAAAAAAAAGTGAGTTACATTAAGTCAAATACATTATATTGCTTGGATGTACCCGTTGAGTTAGGAGTACATATATTCAGTGGATGGAGATCCTGCCCACAATTGCATTGAGTTCATCCAATCAGTTATTTGAGTTCTGCCTGCAGTCCTGATTTGTCATCCATTGAAACCGTTTGGCCCAATCTGAAACATGAAATATGACAACGGAGATCCTGAACTGTTGAGCAGCCGAAATCTTACATCTAGCAAGAACGGGAAAACATTCCACTTTCAAAATGAGCACAATTGGTTTCTGTCCCAATTTTTGCTGCGGGCATCAAGTTAAAAACGGGCATGTAAAGAGCAAATCACACTGTAATTCATAATTCACACAGCATCCTAGCTCTTTTAGAAAGGGGGTTTATTGCTGAATTGCAAAAAAAAAAACCAAAACCCAAAAGGGCAAGTGTGAAAATATCCATGAAGGAATCCATATTGTTTTCAGACTATATCTTGTGAACGCATGTTTTTTGGAGGTCGGATTTACAGAGTTTCCCATCGTTTTCAATGCGGCAACAGCCTCCACCACAATCCCGACGTCAGTACTCAGTTCTTCGGCCTCTGTGATTCGATTATGAGCTCTCTTTTCTCGTTTTCATACATAGATGAATCGCAAAAAACACTCCGGAAGTGCAACGCTCCATCTCTGGAGTGCCCCTTTAAGTTCCTTCACGTCAGCGGTTGTCCGGTGCCGCTTTATCGAAGGTAGAAAAAATGTGGGGGAAAAAAAACCCAAAAAAAACAAAAACGTCTATCAGCAATGTGAAAAACAGTGACCTGGAGTGAAAGGGCGAGAGTGCCGGCTTTTATGTTGCCTCACAGTGGCACAGCGGATAGAGGTGAAAGACCCAGGCAGTGATAACGGTGATAAAGCCACACAGGTCGGGCGTTTAGCTCCACGACAGCGGCGCCGTTCCAGCTCCTGTGCTTTGATGTGACACGTCTGCAATCTGCATCCTCATTTCCTCCTCCCCTCACACATACTGGTTTTCTTAACCGTTTTTTTTTTTTCCTCTCTCTTTATCCGACATCGCAACCATTGTGCTTCTGCAAACTGAAGGCCGCTTGCCTCAGAGCGGAGCAGAGGGCAGCCTGTCATCTGTCCTCCTCCCACTGTCTGAAAATGTGTGTCAGAGTGTCGGTGCAGGAGAAGCACACGGTCAAGAACAGTGTGACCTCACGGCGTGCCAGAGAGGATGTGCTCGCTCTTTTACCGTTTCACGCAATTGAAAAAACTCACTTCCCTACGTTCATATTCACAAAAATTAATTCCGAGATGTTGAACGCTACAAAGAGGGAGCTCCGGGTGGCAGACGGGAGGAGACTCAGCTCAAACTCTGATTGTGCGGCTGATTAGGAGGCGGCGGCACGTCACTGTGATGTAATCGGCCTATCAGAGGAGGAAGTGTGGACAGAGGCCGTTCTGTCAGACGCTATCCATCATGGCTTCCTGTTTAGAAAGCCCGCTCAGGGTGGAGAACATGACAGGACCGGGCCGGATGACAGCGGGGCAGAAAGACGCAAACAGGGGCTCCGTCTCTGCCGCTTGCCGACCTGACGCGGCGGCCTTAAAGCGGTTCAAAGCTCTTGAGTGCGGCGGCGGCGCAGGTGGCGTGGAGTTTGAAAGCTGAGGCATGTGCTCTGCGGGGTGAAGTAGGGGTGCCATTTTAAACCTCGCTGGCTGGCGCGGAAGAGAGTGTGTGCAGTAAACAAGAAGCTGGCTTCCTGCTGGAGACAAGAGTGCGGTCGACTGCGTGCACAACGGAAACACAGCCTTTCGTTTGGAGGGAGGAAGCTCGAAGCTGCGCGTTAGGTTGCTTGCGCACGGTGCCCCCCCCCCGCCTCCACCACCCACACCGACCACCATCATCCTTCCCCCCGCCCTCCCCACATGCAACACACACGTGTCTGTGGACAGGACTGATGTAAGAGTGACAGAAGTTTCACGTCGGTCCTCCTCATGATCAGAGCGGGGCGTCGAATACAAAAAGGAAGAGAGTCCAAATGGTTTTGCTCTGCCCACTAGATGACATGTTCCCCATCATGTGGGCGGACCAGCAAGTTTGCATGTAAACAATCCCAGGGTACACACACACACACACACACACGCGCACTGAGGGCAGTTTACCTTCAGCCAGCACGACATCCTTCAGTTTCTCGACGGCCTCGGCGAAGCGCGCCACGTCCCTCAGCAGGGCCGGGATGTCCTCCACCTCGATGGCGGTGCTCTCTGGGCCCTCGGGCGGAGGGGTCGGGGTCAGCGCTCCTTTTCCCTGACCTTTGGTGAACACCCACGACTGCAGGGGGAGCCCTGAGGAGACACGCCGCGCGCGCTTTTAGCTTCCGGAAAGGTCCCGCCCCTCCCTCGTTTTAATTGAACGCACGTTGAGGCGATTTATGGAGCCACAAGGCCGAATGCTCCCTGGTCCGAGCTTCTGAAACGTGACCATTTGCTGCTCTTTTCTTTAAAAGCCATTTAAAATACACCGCGCCTGCTCTGGCAATGCGATAACTGCAAGTGAATATATTTAAAAAGAAAAAGAAATAATGGGAATAGTCTTAAATCGCGGCACTGATCTTGACGCTAAAAAATGGTTTGGCTTCATAATTAATATCTGCACACTTCATCAATGTCATAAAGTGAATTTTGGTAAGTTTTGGAAAGAGAATTCTAAACCTGCTCTGGAGTCACACCCGTTTGTTACATTTTTGGAGGACAGAGGGCGTCTCCAATGTTTTCAGCACATTCACGTGTCCGTCATGAGTGTGCCCATGTATGCGCGGACGCCGCGGCGCGCACCTGCAGCGCTGGCGTGTCTGCTCAGGGCGGTCGGCCTCTTCAGCGTTGCCACGGGAGACGGGCAGCCCACTCCCTGCATCCCCGCCAGCTTACTGTGCTGGAGGCTCGGGGTGCCCGGGCAGGAGAGCGACGGGTCCAGGAGCCCGGCGGAGGTCGGCGTGAGCGTCGAGGAGGACGAGGGCGAGGCGGAGAGGGTGACGTCGCCCGCATCCTTCCTGGGCTGCTCCTGGAGAATGGACAGCTGGGCAGGAGGGAGAGAGGCCAGGTCAGAACCCGCCGGCAAAAGCTCCGGGTCAACCGGGTCAGCGCCGGGCCCCCCGCCGGCCGGCGTGACCCGGCGAGGAAGAGTGTGACCGCCTTTAAAAAAAAAGGCCTCCGACACCGGTGTTGGTAAACACATTTCGAGGACTTTCACAAGACCCGCGCCGCCTTGCGCAACACTTCCTGCCTCTCCGGGGCTGTGGAAGGGTGCGGCAAAGCGGGGCGACGCGCATGAAGCACAGAAATGTCACGCGCCGCCCGGGATCATGCGTTTGCGCGACTTGAACTTGGCCCTGCCTGGCCCGCTCGATACGACCACGTCGCCCCACGTCTGAGGCTCGCCGCCGACCGCTGCGGTGATGCCGCCCCGCTTCCCGACCGATTTAGGGAGCCTCGCGTGTCCCTGGCGAGGGCTGGAAAAGGGGCGCAGACGTACCTGCTTGAGCCACACGCTGCGCTTGTTGGGCAGGATGTCCAGCCTGTCTCTGCCTCTGGGCTCACCTTTCCTGAGCCTCTGGCCGGTGGAGTACGGGTTGTAGCTACTTTTGCCCCCCCGCCTCAGCATGTTCATGCTAGAGCTCGGTGCTCATTCTAGCTCACGTTTTGACGCGACCGCTCAAAACCACACAAACACACACACACACACACACACGAGAGAACTTAGAACTGAGCGTGGAGTTCTGCAACGCCGCATTACAATAGTGCACCTGCTTCCACACTTCTCTTTCCTCACACACACACACACACACACACACACACACAACTCAACAGGTCCTTCACTCACACAAAAAAATTGGCTTAAAACAGT
>CAAKHG010028041.1:0-10389 GCA_901007715.1 Dactylopterus volitans
TTTTTTTTTTTTTTTTTTTTTTAATTTTTTTTTTATAAAATGCAGTGTTTTTTTTTTTTTTTTTTTTTTTTTTTGCTAAAAATGTTTTTTAATTAAAATCTTAGAAAAAAAAAGTGCATCCAAATTTTTGGCATTCCGAGACAACGTAGTGGAGTATTTTAGAATATTGCATTCACTGAGAAAAAAGCAAAAGTACTTAAAAATGTTCCCAATGATTTTTGCAGTTCGATTAAAAGCAGTCGAGTAAGAACGAGGGCCGCGAGTGCCGGCGAGTGCCGGCGAGTGCCGGCGTTGGCTTCGCTCCGTGTTGCGTTGACTCGTGCGAGAGAATGAGGGTAAATGAAGCCCGAGTCCTGCCTGACAGGCAGCATGTGGCCTCCGTGCTTCTAATTCCGCTTAACGAGGGGCCGAGGAGGATCAAACGGGCTCGTTAGGAGGACGACGGCGTTGGGAAGTTGCTTCAAAAATCACCCGAGGAAACCTCCAATTCCTCCTTCTCCCCTGCCGCCGCCGCCGCCGCCGCCGCTTTGTGGCGCAGCGTCGGCACCAACTCTCCATCTAATGAGTTTCCACCCCAAACACAGTGAACGCCGTCGCAGTGTAAATAGATTGTTTGTGTCGCCGCCGCCGCCACTGTTTCCGCCGCCACTGCTGCCGGCGCCGTGGGTAATGGGCCCGGGCGGCCGGGCTGCGCGCGCTCACGCGGCGGCGCCTTCCTCTCTGCCGACTGCAGCCTCATCACGCCTCCGTGGGGCCTTTGACCGGCTCTGCGTTGCCTTTTGTCTCATCTCGCCTCTCCCGAGGAAGAACATCACAAGTTCTGGCCTAATTAAAACTTTCTCGGCGACTACAGGTGCCTGGATGTTTAAAAGACGGCGAGCGAGCCGAGCGGCGCCCACAAAGGCGGCGCTATCTGGAAATCCGGCCCTCGGATTAAAACCACGCCACCACGCTAACTCGCGTTTTAATGCTTTCTGTTTAATCTGGGTGGCGGCAGCCTCTCACCTTCATCTGCCTCCTGTGAAGCTGCTCCGTGAAATATTCACCGAGAGGAGCGTCTGTGTTTAAACTTTAAAAACCGCAGGATCTCGGCGAGATGTCAGCAAAACCTGAGCGAGAGCCGCCGCCGCCGCCGCCGCCGCCGCTTTGAGGCTGCGATCCATCCAGCCGCATTTGAATTTAATGAATTTATGTTAAAAGAGGCGTCGTGATGGGAAATGTCACTTATTGACACAGAGCGGCATGAGCGCGCTCGCCGGAAACAGCGGCTCCTGGGAGGCGGCGGCGGCGGCGGCGGCGGCGGCGGCGGCGGCGGCTGTCAGAGGCGAACCGTCAGCGGCTGATGGGTCTCTCAGGAAAGGGACATTCCGCTGCTTTTTCCAGGTTTTCGTCACAGAACAACTCGCTGCCTCCGGGGTTCCTGCTTTATTTCTTTTTTTTTTTTGCTTTCAGGGACACAAACGGGCGCCGTTTCCGCTGGCGATGTCGGCCCGAGTCTGCTCGGCCGCGCCCGCCTCAGTCGCCGGTGATCGGCGTACCGTTACGAACACATTTAGACATTTTGGAGCAGACAGCGGCAGCTAGGGAAGGTTAGCGTCACATGTGCTCGCCACGCCTCCACCACGTCCCGTCAATCCCGAAGCCCCGCCCCCGTTTATAGTGTCAAAAACGTCATTAACATCAAATGATGTGAAGTTGATGCTTGAGTTTGGTCCCGCTAGCATGGAGGAGGCTGCAACTACTGGAAACCGCAGACTTGTCATTGTGATTTTGTGATATATGGAGACTTAATTTGCGTTTATTACAAATAGAAATAAATGACACTTTCAGCCACAGCAGGCAGTGAGGCGCCTCTTTGTGTTCTTTCTTTCTGTCCATCGTATGAGGGCGACTTTCAAACGAGCCGGCGCAGGAGTTTATTTAAAGGTCAAAGTCTAAAAACAGCCCAGTGACCCTCGAACGCATCGTCGCACCTCCACACAAGAGCCTCCTCCTCCTGTTCCTGCTCCTCCTCCTCGTCCTCCTCCTCTTCCTCCTCCTCCTCGTCCTCCTCGTCCTGCTCCTCGTCCTCCTCCTCCTCCTCCTCGTCCTCCTCCTCCTCGTCCTCCTCGTCCTCCTCGTGCTCCTCCCGCCGCTCTGCCATCCCCTCCCTCTCCCCCCCCCTCTCCCTCTCCCTCTCATGAATAATAAAGACTATCCGCTGAATTATTAATGCAGATTTTTGCACACAATCTGCAAGGGGCCATTATCCCGATCTGTGATGGATCTCCTTTAATTCTGACAGATTAGACGGACCCGCACATCTGCCCGCCGCCGCCGCCGCCGCCGCCGCCGCGATTACACGGCGATAATCCGGGCCGCGCCTGATTGGCACCTGAGCTCAAAGGTTGCGGGAGAACCTCGTCTCTCCACGTCAATGGCGAGACAATCAGGCCGGGTTTGTTTCCCCTGGACAATAGACGCTGGAAATGTCATCCCTCCCTCCCGACGGACGCCGGCGGTCCGAGCGCAGGCCCCGCCCTCCTCCCCCTTGCCCGTCTGGGAAAGGGTCGAGGTTCAGACGGTGCGCCCCGAATGAGCGCTCAGATATCCACTTATCTTTTTGAAAGCCCGCAAACGAGGTGATCGTCTCATGTGAGGCGGCGGCGAGCGGACGCTTTATTACTTGCCGCTTTTCCCTCCGGCGGCGGGATTTAATGTCAAGGCGAGTTTCCTTCGCTTTCGCTTCCACCAAATATGAAGCGAAGCGAGAGGAAGAGGCGAACGCGGCCCCAGACGCACGCCACACACACACACGCCACACACACACACGCCACACACACGCCACACACACACCACAGACACGCCAGAGCGTCCGCCCCATTTACAGGGATCCGACCCCGTCCACTCACACAACAACCACCTTCAGCGGCGGCCAATCAGACGCCGGTCAGACGCCAGTTCATCCAACCAGTCATCACTTATTACACTCGGGATTCGCAGCGCCGCGTCTTCACGACCAACCTCCGGTTCTTGTGTGTTTTTTAGGGTTTAGCGTCCATATTTTCATTTGGCAGCGCGCTTCCCCCTCCAGCTTCTCCGAACTGGCTACTTAGCGCGCTAGCTTGCTAGCTAGCGTCTCTCCCGGCTGTGATTGGCTCTTTGTGTTTCCCACCCAGTCGTTTAGTCTCCATCAAGTTATTTCATTCACATGTTTCAAGTGTCTCGTTCGGGGAAAAAAATGATAGAAACGTTTGATTGTGTAAATAAAGATGGTGAGATAAACGCTGAGGGAAATCAGCTGAGGCAGCAGAGGTGACATCACATGACTGATCAGCTGATGACAACATGGTTGCTAGTGGCAACAACAACAACAACAGCAGGAGCTGTGTTCATACTGATGAGGAGACCAAAGTCCTCCTGAGTCTCGGTCAGGAGGAAAACATCTCAATAGCAACGGAACCACACGATCTGTTCCTCCGGGTTCTTCCATGTGTGCAACCTCTTCTTCTACTGTCACTTGTGGGTAGGCGCAGGTGAACCATGCCAACCTCTGGAAACATGGAATTTCACATTTTATTTCAAAAATTCTGACTTTTCACTTGAAAAATGTTAGAAGCATCCTCCTCCGATGCTAGAAGAAGCTAGCGCTGCATCGGAGGAGGATGCTAGAAGATGCTAGCGCCGCATCGGAGGAGGTTGCTAGCGTTGCATCTGCGGAGGAAGCTAGAAGATGCTATTGCGCATCTGAAGAGGATGCTAGAAGATGCTAGCGCCGCATCGGAGGAGGATGCTAGAAGGCGCTAGCGCTGCATCCGAGAAGGATGCTAGAAGATGCTAGTGCTGCAATTGAGGAGGATGCTAGAAGACGCTAGCGCTGCGTCTTAGGAGGTCGCTAGCGCCAAATCTGCGGAGGAAGCTAGAAGACGCTAGTGCTGCATCCAAGGAAGATGATAGAAGACGCTTGCACCGTATCTGACTAGGATGCTAGTGCCACTCGTGAGGCGAACCCTTGTGCCTCATCTAAGGTAGATGCTAGAACACGCTAGTGCCACATCTGAGGAGGACACTAGAAGACACATTCAAGGAGGATGCGAGATATTGCTAGCGCTGCATCTTTGGAGGATGCTAGAAGATGCTGGCGCCTTATCTGAGGAGGACGCTCGTGCTGTATCTGAGGAGGATGCTCGAAGATGCTAGCGCCACATCTAGGGAGGACACTAGTAAAAGGCTCGTGGCATACGTACCCGAGAGGGGCGCTAGTGCCGCGTCCAGAGCTGCACCTGAAGAGGACGCTGAAAGTCGCTAGTGCCACAACTGCGAGGGATTCTTGAGCAGATGTCTGAGGAGGACGCGAGTGTGGCATCCAAAGAGGATGCTAGCAGCCATCTGAGGATGGTGTGTCACGAGACATTCAGTGAAAGAAGTTGCTCTGGGAAAATTATGTTTTTTTATTTTATTTTTATTTTTTTATATAATTTTTTTTTTATCATGTCAAGAAAATCTTGAAGAATGTGCAACAACATACACGCCTGATATTATTGGTATTGTAATTTGTTTTATTTGCATTTCATTTAAATGTATTTTTTATTCAGTTATCTAATAATAACGTCTTTATTTAAATGTTTTTTGCATTTCATGTGTTCTATTGTTTTAAGGAAATTGTTCTGTTAATTCGTAAAGGCGGGTTCGGGTCGTTTGAGTTGCTCTTTAATGTCTCCTTAAATCCGGCAGTTTCTCTGGTCCCACCACCCTTTCGGATGGTGATCTTATCCCATAATGCATCGCTGGAAATCCCTGATGGGTGGACCCGCCTGGGACGACACGGCGCATGTGTCCATCAGCCCAACAGTCCGGAAGCTGAACGTTCTCATCTCACACAGGTAAAAGCAGCAGATTCTCATATTTTAAGGGCTTGAAAAATGAAAACTGATCATCAAAATAATCTGCAGAATTAATTAACTGACTAATTATTTCAGTTCTTCCCTGAAGAGCAAAAAAAAAAAAAAAAAAAAAAACCCTTGAAGACAACAACCGCTATTGATTGAAGGAGTAAATCAAGAACGTTTTACGGTATAAAAGAGTTTCGTTTGGAGTTAAAAAGAAGAGGAGTTGCTTCTCCACCTGGGCGATCTTTAAACCACCGCGTCTCTTCTTCTTCTTCTTCTTTATCCTCGGCTGCAGATTATCTCCCCGCTGAGCCCCTTCACCTGACACCTCCGCTCGTCTTTAGCAGGAGAAAAAGACCTCGGCGAATCACATTGTCGGTGTCGGCGCGCTCGTTTTATCTGCGCTCGTCTGATCACAGCCGCTGTTAAACTCCCACGGCAAATCACAAAGAGGAGGCGACTCCCCAGAGGGAGCGCGGAGCACAGGCGCCCAAAAAGAGCCCGAAAAGCATCAATTATCATGTCAGAGGAGGCAGAGGAGGAGTTCCTCGCCCAGATACTCCCAGAGCCCCGCTGGAAAAAAAAGCAGGAAGCCGCTGAAATCCGAGAGAAGGTTTAAGTGGAGCTGAAAATGCGTGAATATCCAACCCGGGCGGGTGGAAACGCGGAGCGGGCAGGTTCTTCTGGAGGAGAGGCAGGCCAGAACATCAGCTCAGAGAACCCAAAGCTGCATTCCCACCAAGAACTTCAGCTCGCTTCGGCTCGGTTCGTTACACGTTAGGACAGTAGAACCGGTTTGCGTTCGCACCGCCGCCCCAACCCGCAGACGGCGGGCGGCGCGTATGCCAGATGGCGAAACCGCGGCTCCCGTGCTTGTGGTGCTACGTCACACCTGACGCGACACCACAAGCACGCGGCTGCCACGGGGGACGTCAGCGCGGCGCCGGTCTTCTCATCATCGTCCTCACCAAGAAGGAGACCATTTTTGTTGCGGGACAGTTTTTCCCGCAGTCGGATGCAGGCCTAGCACAGAGCTAGCACACGGCTAACGCGGAGCTAGCGCGGAGCTTTGCCACACTTACCGCTGACTCCATCATGGGCTGCCGGCGCTATCGGCGACGCCTCCCTCTCCCCTTACGCTCTCCAGGCGGCGGCCATCGCTGGCGTCCGCCGTGTCGAACCTCTTGTGGCTGTTGTGCTCTTTGCCTCTTCGATGGCCACGCGGGACTTGTTGCTTCTCGTCGGGCGTTGATCAGCCATCAACTTCCTCCTCCCCGATCGTCCTGAGGAACATCTGCACTTGCTGCGAGACATTTAAACGTGGCGCCTTTGCGTTTTTACTGGATTCCCGCTGTCGCGCGGATGCGTGTCTGGCTCCACCCCTCAGGTTCAGAAGGGTCTCCAATAGCAGGACCCTGTTTTTGGTAGTTGAATTGAACTGCTTGGTGGAAATGGGACTTTAGAGTGACCCCCCCTGCTGACCCCTCGCTGACCCTCCATGACCCAACTATCATGGTAGATGGATCAAATTAAGGAGAAGGCATTTAAATTTGGATCCAAACGAGAGCAAAGTCCAGGATGTCAGGAGGAGGAGCCTGGAGCGCCCAACCAGGGTTTTGATCCGTCCGGCGGTCCAGAGGGGAACCATCATGCGGCTCATTTTGATGTTCTCCCTCGTTTTTTTCTGGGATAACGAGGCTCGATGGTTATTTGGTCTCTTTTTTTTGTCATAGCCATAACCATAGATTCCTGGTTTGGCTTCCTGCCCCCTAACCCCCATCTTCTCTGAGCAGCTTCTCTCAAAAATATACAGATAGCACCAGTGGTAAAGGATGCTTCTCCACGCCGCCGCCTCTCCACCCTGCCGCTCCTCCACGCCGCCACCTCTCCACGCCGCCGCTCCTCCGCGCCGCTGCTCCTCCGCGCCGCCGCTCATGGTGGGAACACATTATCTTGAATCTCGATTGTTCCCGGCAGCAGCGACGCGGCTGTGAAGCAGACATCCTGACCGGCGGTCATCCTGACCGGCGGTCTTCTCCCCGTCCTGCCGAGCCCGCCGTGCCGTTCGTGAGGCGGAAACGGTGAACGCGAGCTGCAGCCTGTCAGCGCGCGCGAGGCCCGAGTCGCGCTCACAGGCGCGGCGCCAGCTGAAACTCCGCCCCCAAAGGTGGAATCAAAGCCGGCGTTCAGATGTTCCTCCTGATTGGACGTATGATCCCGTCAGAGGATCAGTCAGGAACCTGCTCGCCGTTATCAGAGGAGACGATCTGCCTGTAATCGTTTTTTAATGAGTTTGTGGAATGCACCCCGGCGACAGTCGCATAAAGGACGAGCTTTGGCTGAATAATGCATCAGGGCAGAGGTAGCGCTAATGAAAAGATGATGAGAGGCGTCCCTGCGAGGAGCGAGGAACGCTGCAAGAGAGGCCCAATTAATCTTTATGTGCTTATGGAAGAAATTAAACAAAGGCGGAGGGAGGAACCAGGAGAACCAGGAGAACCAGGAGAACCAGGAGAACCAGGAGAACCAGGGCTGGGGGAGAAGAACGGGGGAGCAAAGAGCCTCGACTATCAGGTTTAAGTGTTGAGTGTTAGGTTAACACTTTTTACTTTCAGCAGCGAAAGAAAGGAGTGAATTAGGCACAGTAACGAGGTGGTAGGAAACGAGGCGGCAGGAAAGGAAACATGCCAGGAAACAAGGTGGTAGGAAATGAGGTAGGAGAGGAAACATGACAGGAAATCCTCCTCCTCATCCTCCTCCTCCTCATCCTCCTCCTCATCCTCCTTCTATTTCTTCCTCATCCTCATCCTCCTCCTCCTCCTCATCCTCCTTCTTCTTCTTCTTCCTCCCAGCTCCTGAACGTCTCATGAAGACGTTGCCGTGAAAGCTGCATCAGCGGGATGAACCCTGCCAGCAGGGGTCGCCTGCCACTGGAGCCTCCTCATCCTCAGCGAGCAGGTTAGCGTCACCGTTAGCTTAAAAACTCGGAGCATTAGAGGGATTAGCTTCATGCTAATTTCTCCGGCGGTCCTGAATGTGAACCGGCTCAGGTTTTACCGGGACGCTGAGCCGGACTGTTGGATAAATCCAGCTGGCTTTGTGTTCAGATTGTTCCTTCTGACTTATCCTCCATCGTTGGAGGAAGCGGTGGCCCCGGCGCCCACGGGGCCTCGCCGCCATCCTCTATTATTTATGAATCTGATTAATAATCTGCCGTCCCTCCGCCGCCGAGAATGAGAGCCATAAAAGCACCCAGAAGAAAAGCAGCGGCGGGGTGTAATTCCAAAGCAGGAGGACTCATCCTCTCCCACGAGCCTGACGGGAACCAGAGCGGAGACAATGGCGCCGCAAATCCCCGACTCAGCGCGTTACACTGAGCCCGTCATTGAGGTCCAATCACGCCGGCGGGGGGCTAAACGCTGCGGGGGGGCGGCGGCGGCGGGGCAACGTGGCTGAGCGGGGAAAAATACTGTAAAAAGATGACAGTGCAGGAGGTTATGTGGTGATTATTATGATTATTATGATTATTATGATTATTATGATTATTATTGTCGTCGTTGTCGTTATTGTTATTACGTCCAGCGTTTGACGCCAGTTTGTCTCCCATTCAAACGCTCTAATAAGTGTTTACTTACCTTTTCTCTGCCTGTGCTGCAATGACTCAGCGATTTTCAGCATTTCAGTATGAACATTCTTTATTTTGCAGGAAATGCTAATTTTTCCTCACAATTCTTCTTCTTCTTCTTATTATTATTGTGACTGTAACATGTGACACTGGAGCATAAACGGGAATTAATTAGTAAAAACAGCTCCAGAGTGGCACGTCCGTGCGGGCAGGCGGCTGTCAGCATGGCCGTCGAGCGCCGCCGCCGTCGAGCGCCGCCGCCGTCGAGCGCCGCCGCCGTCGAGCACCGCCGCCGCCGCCACCGAGCGTGCTCTCATGCTAACTGCCTTTTGTCTGCGTGGAAAGTCAAAGCCCCGCCCCCACATGACGTTTGATCTCTTAAAAGCGGCGGGGCGTTTGTTTCCCCCGCAGGAGGGCACTGAACCGCACGTTTTTAAAGGCGCTTTTACGGCGCGCCGCATAAAGCGCCGGCTTTGTTTGCCTCCCACCCCCCCGAGCCGATGGCGAGTAAACATCGCCCGCGGGGTCGCAGCGAGTTATCGGTGGGCGACCTCTGACCCCCCGGCGGCTGACTGTGGGCGAATAAATGAGCAGGTATTAGAGCTCCAAACACAGCGGGTGCCGCAGTAAGTGGCACCGTATGGAAATGAGAGGTGATCTCTTCACCTGGGTGCGATAACCCCGCCGTTAATCCCGCTGCCGCCGCCCTCCCGCCGCCCTCCCGCCGCCCTCCCGCTCAACGCTTTCATTAGAGTTTAATCGCTGCTCAGAGGAAGGAAGCAAAGCGCCGCCGTAAAAGCCCGACACACATCAAGCTGCCGGTGTGCTGCTGGCGCTCCGGGCCGCCGCCCTCGCTCCACTTCTCCCTTCGCAACTGACTCCTCCCACATCCTGCCTCCTTGTTGCCTCCTCAGCGCCTCCTAAACACTCCCTTCCATATGTCCAACTGCTTCTACCAACACCCAAACTCACCACAGACGCTTGACTGTCCCACCGTCATTATAGACACACAAACTCACCACTGACGCTGGGTTGTCTTACTCTCGTCAGTGTCACATGAACTCACCACTGACGCTGGGCTGTCTCACTCTCGTCAGTGTCACATGAACTCACCGCTGACGCTGGGTTGTCCCACCGTAATTGGAGACACGTGAACTAACTGTGCACGTCTTTCTCTTCTCTCTGGTCATTTCATTCATCTTTCTGTCTTCTACCTTCTGCTCCCTCCTCATCTCTATATTCCCCCTTTAACACCGCCCCCCACCTCTAACCCTCCCGTCTCCCTCTCCTCTCCGCGGTTGCCGGGTCATTTTTCCCGGGTGACACCGCCGTGATGTCACACCTGAGCAGCGTCTCTCTCTCCCCGCTGAAGATCTATGAGTCCCAGGTTTCATATTTTCGGCGTATTTACTCGCTCGTTTGTTTTCATCTTTCACTGATGCGGGTCATTTGACAGCTCCCAGTCGCTTTCTAACGCGCGCCAGTTCAGGGGCGCTTGTATATTACAGCTCCCAGCTTCTGCAGAAATATGTTTCCGCCACATGCTGATTTACAGCGAGCTGCCGGCGGCGGCTGATGGATATTTGTTTGCGAGCGGCCGCCGGGAGTCAGGTGGCGACTGTTGCTGCATCTTCATATCGTGGACGCCGCCTGATGAGCTCTCGCTCCCCGCCATGACACATTTCTGCACGGATGTGATTCATAAAGAAGAAGAAGAAGAAGAAGAAAAAAAAAACATGTTTTGGCTCAGCTGGCGTCTGATTCCTGATAGAAGCTGATTCGTTTTACAGCCAGAAGGTTCGAGAAGACTCACAAGCAGCAGATGCGCTCGGGATTCCAGCCTCTGGCACCGGGTGAACGGGGGGGGGGGGGGGGGCAACACCCCCCCCAAAAAAG
>CAAKHG010028051.1:0-16890 GCA_901007715.1 Dactylopterus volitans
CACACACACTCCCTCCCAACCCTGTCGCTTTCATCTGACAGGGATCAAAACCAGACTGCAAGACGTTTCACTAAAACCACAGAGAGAAGCTGGCTGACATAAACAAAAACAGGCGGGGTGGGGTGGGGGGGGCACATACAGTACGCATGTAAGACATTTGGGAACGCATTTTTAACAGGGAGCATAAACAGGGAATGAGGAAGAGTAAGTGAAAAAAACAAAAAAAAAACCACCAGGAAATCAGACACATGATGATGGGCGGCACACAAGACGAATCAATGGAAAGTCAGACAGACAGAGAGAGAGAGAGAGAGACGGGTTGAAAGGCACTCTTTTTTTTTGATTAAACTCGCACTGGGCGAAAGCAGCTTGGCTCAGCGCGCGGAAAAGGCCTCATTTTCATCCATTTATCAGCCGCGACAGCGTCTGTGCGGGGCAAACTATATTTAAAATGTTCAAAAGGCTTTTTCCAAACTCTGATTTTTTTTTTTTAGACCCGCTCACAAACGCTTATGACGGCTCAGTTCTGCCACAGAAGGATCGGGGCTGAACCGTATCCTCGTTCCCTCTCTTTTTTTAAACCGACTCTGATGTGCCTCGCCGAAAATTCAGTAGGAAAGTTGGACGGGGCGGCTTTTGGTCGGCGCCCGCGGCCGCCAGCCTCCCAGTAAGTCATCAGCTTCTAAAATAAAAAAAAATAAAAAATTTTTTGTCAGAACGCATCTGCACTCGGCGCCTTCCGCTCGGCCCGAGCGCAGTGGCCCGGATCTCAGGTGGATGTCAGCGGAGCGACTCTCTCCACAGGTCAGCGCCTGGTTGAAGAGCTGCTTCGCCCGCCGGCGAGCGGAGCCATTAATCTCCCATCTTCTCGGCGTGCGTCGCGATGGCGACATCTCACGGAGCTCTGCGGCCCCCATCGGCGCGTTCAGGCGAGCGACGGCGACATGGCGGGGGAGGAGGGGGGGGGGGCGACACCAAACACCGCGCAGCCGGCGATGCGGCGCCGAATTCTCTGGGGAATTCGAGCGGGTGACAAGCACAGAGAGCGGACGCACGCTTGGACGCAGACAGACGGCGAGCCTTCCTCAGACTGACCAAAAAAAAGCCTTAAAAAAAACGACGTGTCGGAGAGGACGAGGAAGCCGGACGCTGCTGCTTTACCTGCGAGTCTGAGATTTCCGAGGGTTTCTCGGTCAGGCTGCTGCTCTCCACCGGGATCAGGTCGTTGTACTTGGTGCTCACGTCCTCGTCTGAGTAGTGGAGGCTGCCTGGACTGGGCCTGGGTGGAGACCTGGGACGACACCGTGAAAGCGGACCGTCAGAGTCAGTTCATCCGCTCGCCGCCTGACATTCATCCCGACGTTTGCCAGCTTTCCGTTTCGAACTTCACCTCATTTCACCTCATCATCGAACCCCACCCAGTTTAGCAGACCAATGGTGAGATTTGGGAGGATTACGGTTGGCTCCCCATACACCCAGGTTCCATATTAGCATCCCGTGGAGACCTAGTCCGGATCCAGGGTCCAAAACACCTGGTACCCCCGAACCTTAAGCAAAACTTAACCGTTATAAATCAGCTTGGATAATGGTAGTTTAGTAAATGCTGAGATTTGGGAACGGGATTTTGGCTCTACATACACCAAAGTTCCATATTAACATCCCGTGGAGACCTAGGCTGGATCCGGAGTCCAAAACTCCTGTTACCCACAACCCTAAGCAAAACTTAACCCTTACAAATCAGCTTGGATCATGGCAGTTTTGTAAACGCTGAGATTTGGGAGCACGATGGTTGGCTCCACATACACCCACGGTCCGTGTTCGCACCCTATACCAATGTAGTCCGGGTCTGGAGGCCATTGCACTAGACCCCTAACAGGAGCCTTGATCCCCGAACCCTAACCCAAACCTTACCTTTAGAAATCAGCTTGGATGATGGCAATTCAAAACCTCGGGTCATGAAAATAAACGTCAACATTTGGGACCATGATGAAAAAAAACACGAGTAAACAGAAATGATAAACACAAGAAATCACAGTTCTCTTGCAGGTTTACTGTTGACCTCCCACAGTCGTCGTAGAAAAACTCGACACGGTGCGTTCAACCCATTCATGTAGCTTTGTGATGGACCTTCTGCTGGTCCATCACTGTCGGCCTTGCCCAGCTTATGTGAACCCGGTTTGCACGCCGTTGTTCCTCAGAAGCGGCATTTTGTGTCGGGGGAAGAACGCGGAGCGCGTTGAGGCAAACAGCAACTGCGAGGGAGCGCTTCCTCTGAGGCTCCCGGTATCACCGCCTGCCCTGCGTTTGATGAGGATCATGGGACGCTCATGGGACGGGCGCCCTGGGCCAGCCTCCTCCCGGAATGAATAACCCCCCCTGATTCGGTCCTCACTGCGAGCTGCGGGGAATGTCAAACCGCCGGGCTCTTGTGACTAAATTATAAATCGAGGCCCTCGCCGCGCTCCCGGGGTCGCCAAACAAACGGCGGCGGCGCTTTTGTAAATGTTATCGCGGCTCACACGAATTACGGCGCAGGTTTAACTGTCGGCGGGCAGGCTGCGGCGATCAAATACGTCCTTCGGATATGTGTTTGAGGAGCGCAAGCGGCAGAACAAAAAAAGGGCAGCTCCCCGAAGGGGCGCGTCAACACCGAGGAGCGAGGCGCTGAGCGGAGCTGAAAGCTAGAAGACAGAAATAATTAAAAAAAAAAACCCAAAAAAACCCCAAACTTGCCACCAAAGACTAGAAAAAAAATACCCACATAGCCTAAATTGGTGCGCTCCATTCGGGCATTCTTTAAGTAAATATGAGTCTTGTGCTTAAGCTGCTCCGTACTTTCCAGTGTCCCCGCTCCCGCTGAACAAACACCCATCTGTTTCTGCTGATTGGTCCTGGTTTGTGCTGAGACTGCTGGGACATTACTGACTCCTGTTGACTTTCCAGGCCTTGGCGTCGGCACACACACACACACACACACGCACACACGCACGCGCGCTCGCTCGCTCGCACACGCGCTTCACACGTCGAGACCGCATTTGCATAAGCATTTTCCACATAAACACGTTCCGAGAGCATTTCAGAAATGTTGCGGGTTGGATCCGGCGTCAGCGAAGTCCACGGGGGGAAAAAAAAAAAACAGAAATGGCGAACCGAAGCCGTGATTAAATTATGCTCAATGAATCATATCAAACCAGATTAGGCTTAATTCGCTTAAACTGAGTGGCCGAGTGAAAGGTGTGCTTCAGAGAAGCCTCGACATACAGTGAGGTGGAGCTGCGTCCGCACGCCGCATGCTAACGCCGGCTAGCAGAGCTAGCGCAAACTTGCCTCCAGACTTCGAAAGCCCACCACTCGTCTCCCGGTGGAGGTTGGGAGACCAAAGAGGATTAAATCACCTTAATCAGATTAGATCCGTGGGTTTCCATGATTGTAAATGGCGGGCCGTCATACAGAGGCATTAGCAGAGTTTCCAAAGTGCAGCGGGGGAGGGAAATACACGTCAAGCAACCGGGCCATTAAAGGATATCAACCCTATTATTATAACATCATTACATAATTACTGCCAACGTCTGTTTATCTGCCGCTTGTCACATTGTTTGTTTTGTCGCATTAATGGCGCAGGGAGAAGAAAACCTACCAGCGACAGTAATATTGCCGACATCAGAAAACTGTTCCATACAAAGCCAATATTTAATCACGCCAAATATAACCAGCATGATCTGTCTTCATAATAGAGTGCGCGTATAAAGATGGATGACGCGCCCTGCCTCCAAACGCACTGTCGAAGCGCCGCTCGACTCATTTAAGCACAATCGGGCGACTGCAAAACAAGTTATTTTTCACAGCTTGACACGGCGATAATGGTCATGAAAAGTTAGCGCTACTTCTCCTGCATAAAAAGTCTGACTCGCTTTTTTTTTTTTCCTTTATTGCACGGAAATGCTAATTTTTCTTTTTTTTTTTTATTTCCTTTCTCTCGCGGTGAAGGGGAGGATTTATTTGCAGGGCCGCTGCATTACACTCTGCGGCGAACGTGCGGTGGTCATAATGTTGTGGGCCGGTGGGTGTAAATGTCCTGCAGGAAATGCTCTTCCTGGTAGGTCCGTACGTTATGTAATATTTAGGAGTTTTTGGGACTATTGCCATCGGGACCGTAATTTGTGTCCTAATATCTTGGCCTCATATGCATATGAGTAGGTTGACCAAGCTATTCAGGACAGATGTTTGAGGTGTCCCTAATATTTTGGTCGATCTAATGCGCACGAGTGGGGTGACCAAAATATTAGGGACACCTCTCAGTTTTACCCAGTACAGTTAAAGAGCATTACAAGTTATAAAATACAGTCATTCAAATATGTCAATCAAAACTCAACATGAAACTCCTTCACTGCCGGGCTGTTGCATTATATTCTATGGCGAACACGCGGCGGTCGTAATGTTATGGCTCATCGGCGTGCACCTTGATAGACGGATGCGACGCACGCGCGGCTGCGGATAATTAACGGAGCGAGAGACGGCGTCGGTAGCGGTGAAGCCCACATAACACGGGTCCACTGTAAGCATTTTTTTTTTCCCCCCCTCCCAGTAAAGTTTTCAAAGCCGCGGTGCAGCTGAGAAAACTCAATCGCAGCCTTGAATTACTTATTCCCCCAAGAGGATTCTCCACACTAACCTTTACCAACTTGCACTCCTCAGCAGTCCTGCCGGCAAAGCAGCCCCACCTCCCCCCACCGCACCCACACCTCCCCTCGCGCCCCCATGACACGGCCAAACAATGAAGCGGCGCTGATGAAGAAATGCTATTGTCAGCCCGCCGGGACATTATGATAAACTGCCTGTTTAAAAACACTGGGGAGAGGCTGGGCCCACTTTCACCCCTTATCTCTGACTCCGGTGCGCTGTTGAGTGAGGTGTAAATGATTTATCAGCTCGCTCGCTTGGATGTAAGAAGAGTCCACTTAATCCTCTCACAGCACGCCCCCCCCCCCCCCCCCCCCCCCCCCAAAAAAAAAAAAACTTGGTACATCGAGTAAGAAATAAGAACTGGTGGGGGGGGTGAAATCAAATCTGCCCCCAGTCTTTACTCATTACCAGCTTCTCCTCTCACTACAATTGCCTGCGGGGACTCATTAACATGTCTGAAGTGCTCAAGAGCTTTGTCGCTCAGAAAGTGTTTAAAAAGCCGTGCTAATCTACACCGCATTACTTCACCGGAGACCTCCTTAAGTCTTGGGGGCGGGGGGGGGGTTTCCAAAAACCGCTCGGGCTCCGACTGCCGCGGGGAAAAAAAAAAAAAAAGCCACACCAGCGGCGACGCTCGCACTGTTCCTTCCCCCTCTTTGTTGCGCCGGCGCCGAAACATTGATCCTGGGTGCTAAAGTGGAAGTTTATGTGCTGTCGGAGGGGATTTAAACCCCCGGCCTTAAACCTGTCCTCAGTTATGAGGCTCCATAATAGCAAAACTCTTTATTTATTTATTTTCTCAAACTTTTGTCCAGAGTGCGGGACAGACGAGTTGAAGCCAGTGACCCCCTCCTGACCCTCCCACCCACCTCCCGGGTCAGTGTCAAAAACAACTCCCCACAATCGAACCATGTCGTGTAACTTTAGCATGAGGAGCCACACGGGCCTATTGGCAGTTTAAGTCGCCGTAGATTAAGTTGTCTCCACAAGTGGACTGAATCGGCTTCCCCGCGACGGCGATGTAAATTTACTTTGCCGCATTGTCTCCGCTTTGTGCTAATCCCCGGACAAACGATCTCCGTCGCCTCCAAAGTCAAGCGAGGCCGGCACTTTTCAGCTCTGAATCGGATCGGATTGCGCGCGGGATTACGGGGTGGGTTTGATTCCCGGTCCTGGGACTTCATCCGGTCTTTGGTATTCCGAGAAGCAAGAGATCAAGATGCGGCATTAATGTGTAATCGGGGGGGTTCAGGTGTTGCGCTTCCCGCTCCCCTGCTCTCAGTTCAAAGAGTGCTTGCTCTGAAAGTACATCTGTGCATTCTTTCGCTCCCAGCCCCCCCCCCACCACCCCCACCCTCCAAGCCAGGCCCGACACATAATAGGGAGCTGCCTGGAAGCTCCTCAAAGACCTGGACCCGTGTTTGATCTGTCCTCAAGGTCACGCTCACGCGCACCAATACATTTTCGCGCCAGCATCGGCAAGAACTTCTTTTCACATCACGTGCACATGTGAAGAGGGAGGAGGTGTGGAGGTTTTGGAGGGGCGGAGGGGGGCAGAAAGGGGGCTCTGATTCCCCCTGCGGCAAAACATCAGAGCGCACCTGTCTCCACCAATCGCATCACCCGGTTTGCAAAAAAAAAGAAGAAAAAACAGCCTGGCATCCATGTGACACACAAACCGCTGGTACCTTCGCTGAGGAGCCGAGGCACAGCGTCGGCGCCTCCAAATCTGCTCGCTTGAGCATCAAGTACGAATGCGAGGACGCCGCGAGCTGCAGGTGAGACCCGGGAGTCGCTTTGCTCCGATTCTCGAAATGGAATTCCGTTTAAAGTTTAACCCCCGTGTCAGTCGGCCGCGCGCTAATATGGCTGACCTGGTGTAGACGCCGTTCTTCCTGCAGAAGGAGTTCTTCACGGACAGCCGTCGGTTGTTGAGCTCCAGAGCAGGGAAGCGGCCCTCGTCCAGGCTCACCATGTCTCCGTGGGTCAGCGCGTTGCAGTTGGAGTTGTTACCTGGAACACATGTGCAGAGACGCCGTGTGACCACGAGGGGTGTGGACGCATACATGGATCTGACCAATGACGTGGTCCGTCAGGGAATCTCATCTCATCTCATCGTCTTGGGCTTATTCCGGTTATGCGGTCGCGGTCGTGCTGGAGCCGATCACAGCTGACAAGGGGCGAGCGACGGGGTACAACCCCGGACGAGTGGCCAGCTCATCGCAGGGCCACATGAAGGACAGAAAACCTCTCACACTCGCGCACACACACCTACGGGCAATTTAGAGGAGCCAATTAACCTCAGCATGCTTTTGGAAGGTGGGAGGAAGCTGGAGTACCAGGAGAGAACCCACGCAGACACGGGGAGAGCATGCGAACCCCACATAGACAGATCCCAGGAATCCAACCTGCCACCTTCTTGCTATGAGGCACCAGTGCTAACCACCGAACCACTGTGTTGCCCCCATCAGAGAAGGGGTAAGTAAACTTTTTGACCAAGGAAATCAGTGAGTGAATAGTTTCAGGTCTTTAAAAAAAACACGGTAACAAGACCGTGTAAAGTTGGGTTCACACTTAACATGAGTTCCTGGAGACATTAATCATAGTGTTTTTTGTTTTTTTTTGTTGGTTGATGCAAATCAGTTGCTAATGTTGCAGTTTTATTAACGTCACATGTCCCCCAAACGTGAGGCGTTAGCATATCTGTACGACGGCGTGACCTACTCGAGCATGCATCATTTGACGTCAAGAAAAGCTTCCGCCCGTGTCGCCATCGGCGTCCACTTCTCAGTTACATGGTTCTAATTAACAGTCACGTGAACATTCGAGGTGGGTGGCAAGATCTGCAAGATTTGAAAATCCAAAACCCTTGTAAGTCCAGAGTATCGAGGGTCAGATAAGTCAAGTCCAAGTCCACCAAATTCTCACTTGTATGACGCCACTCTTCAAACTAGAGAACGCGACATTGAAGTCACTGAAAAATCTTACGGAGCACCAAACGAAGGACGGGGAAAAATATCAGCGCTTTGACGAAACACATTAGAATATGATTAACGATCGACTACGACCCGTTGACGGACAGCTGAGCGCCGCCACGAGGCCCCCTAAAGTTTGGCGGCACTGCTGCCCGCCATGTTGTAGGCCCAGAACACTCAAATTTTCGGCTCAGCGGGGCCGGGACCTCCGCGGGCGCTGCGGGGCTACCTGAGGTCAATTGCTGGCTACGCAAACACACGGCAGAAGAAAAAGCGCAGGGTAGGTCCTGAAGCCGGGGGCCAAATTCCTCAAGGGGGATATGGAGGCTTTGAGAGCGCCTTTGTGTTGGAGTGAGAAGGAACCTCTTGTTTTCCCTCTGTCAGTCAGAAAGATGGGCAGTGACCCGCAGGGACCCCCCCCCCCCCCCCCCAGTCCTCCCTACATCCCAACTCCTCCCCTGCCTGGCAGCTAAACAGTCCCGGCAGAAGTGCTGAGCCGAGCGAAATACCCGCTGATGTCAGAGCCGCACTGAATGGACAAGTGTTGGACGCTCTTGCTCCGCTACGTCTCTCCAAATAGGCCTCTTTGCCCCCCGCCCCCACCCCATCTCACCCTCCTCCCGCTGCTACTACGTCTATTCCCCGCCAGTCACTCCAAATCAGCGTTCGGCTCTGTCAAGGTTATTATCGTCCCCAGGAAAGTTAACTGTCAGTATCTTTGGCAAAACTGCGCAGGAACTTTTCAAAGACAGGCCCGAGTCATCAGATTTCCCCGCGTCCTCCCCGCGGCGCACTCACCCTCTGACTTCTTGGCGTATTTCTTGCTTTGTCCCCTGATGATGAGGATGAAAACCAGCAGCAGGATGAAGATGAGCCCCACCAGGGCCACCACAACCAGGAACCACCACTCCTCGTAGAAAGGTGCCACTTTTTGAGCTGAAGTTGGGGCGGTGGGGGTAAAAAAAATGACAAAAGAAATAGAATTTTAAGGCCTGTCTGTGTTCTGTGTTTGACCACAGAAAGTTTAAGTCTGACATTGAATAGGAAAACTCGTGAAATCCCACCGGATATAGAAGGAGAGGGGAGACTTGGAGAGCCATAGCCGTAATCATTCACTCCAATGACCCGGAAGTCGTAGCTGACGCCTTGCTTCAGTATATCCATGTTGAATGTGTGTGATGTCACTTCCTTCGGAATGTCCTTGATCAGGATATCCCACAATCCCTCATCTGCAACGGAGTTGAAGTTACAATTGTGATGCAGTGGAGACTTTGAAAGTCATAAAACATTGGGGCTATATCAAAATGTCGTTGCTAGCAGGTTGTTTGTTTGTTTGATATAAAGTTCCGGTCTCGCTGGCAGTTCCCGCGGTGATTCATAATTCTTATAAATATTACGCAATCCATCAATTTCACTGCTCCTGTAAAATCTGCAGCCACCAAATCTTCATCATAAATAGCAGCGCGGCAATATTTCAAATGAAGAAATGCTAAGCGGCTTCGCTGTTTGCTTTGGAAATCCTGCCAGAGACCATTAATTACACGTTGCCGCTTGTAAACATCAATGCGAGTTTGACTCTTTTTTTTTTTTTTTTTAATGGGGTACACACATAAACAAGCGCGCGCAGATCATCAGTCACGCCGGCGAACTCGGGCAAAAGTTGGAAAAGCTGGCGAAATTCAATTTGAGAGACAAAGGCGAGTCATTAAGTCGCTTGACACTGCGGGGGGAGGGGCTGCGGTCCCCGGTGCATATGGAGGAGAGCGGAGGAGGATGAGGGAGGTGGGAGGCGGAGTTTAGGTCAACCATCCTCAGCACCCGATCGGCGTTACCCTCTGACCGCCACTGCCAAATGAGCCGTTCATCCCAGACCTATCCAGACTACAACAGGCTGTTTCTGAACTTTTTGGATGGTTTCGACCCATATTTACATGGGTTCGGTCTCTTTTAAAAGGTAGCACCCTTCAGGCAGAGCTGCTGTTAAGCAGGACCGGCGTTGAAAAACGTGAACAGAACACAGTGAACGGAAGGTCCGAGAGGCTGGCACACGATATCCGACATCTATACGCCTCACAAGTACGCAAAAACCCTCAAAACCCGTCCAAGGGTTAATTTTACCAACGAGGTTCGGCTGTAATTTGGGATTTCATGCCGTAAAAATGGGGGCGCTGCGTCTGCGAGTGAAACACAGGAAGTCGGAGAGAAATTTTCCAGATTTCTGTTTGGAAACGGTACAAACAGGGAAAGTCAAGAAAACACCGTTCTATAACTGCTGTTTTCAATTTCAGACCACAAAAATAATGCTTTTTAACCGCAGAACCATCAGTCGCAATTGATTTGGGCGTTTTCTGATGCACAGTGTCCATATTTTTGGCATTATTGTTTTACAGGAAGCGGAGGCATGTTGCCCAAAAATATTAAATCAGAGAATCTATGGGCCCAGACAACACCGACAAAAATTCAAGGTTTTTGCCGAGCTTGTGTCAAGGCGCGAGGGCTGAGCCCATCAATCAGATTCCATCTGCAATTTCAATTCATCCGCCCGGCGATTGACGGAAAACAGGATAAACAAGTTTGGAGAATTATTGTCCTCAACGCGTTTCCGGAAGCACGCGGCCGTGGTCTCGGCTCGGCGATCGTCGAGTCGCGGCGGTAAATCAAACGCAGCCCCCCCGCCCGTCGCTTGAATTCCGACAGCAGCCTCCAGCGAGAGGTCGAAAGAGACCACGGAGGAGCACAGACGCCTGACGCCACCAGGTGGTGCCGCTGCTGCCGCCGCCGCCGATCCGCTCACCCCGGGAATAAAATAATAGAACAAAACCAAAACGGAGGAAATTAAAGCCCCCTCGACTCCCACGCCGACACGGTCATCAATCAAAGGAACTCTCAATAAAATAACCGCACGCGCACCTCAGAAACATGCAATTTTTTATTCAATAGCTTTTTTAGTTGGGTTCTATTAAAAGTTCAGAAAAGGCACTTTTCTAAAGTTCAATGAGCAACGGGCTTTAATACTTGAGGCGTTATGATTTTCGTCATATTAATGCGGCCCTGCTGGACCCCATAACGCCCTCTGTGACCGCTGAGGCGTTTTAAACAACGCAAGACATTATCCTCAAAGCGCTGCACGCGCCCGGCGGAGGCAGTTTCCACTCAGACGTGGTGAAACCGCAGCAGCCGCCCCCCCTCCCCCACCTCCCTGCGAGCCATCCACCATCCATCACCCGCTTAACCCCGCCAGAGGCTGTCAATCACCGGCGAAACTGGACGCCGGTTGTCTCAGCAGCAGCAGCAGCAGCCGTGATCAATAAGCCATTAAAATACCAATGACACGGACTCGGGGGCAGCAGATGGTGACACTCTACACCGCGCTCCCCGAGCCAGCTGAGGCGGCCAGCGCGAGGGGCGGCTTCGCTAGGGCGCCGGATCGCGCGGCGGCGGCGGCCGGCGCACCCACCCGAGGGCCTGGCCTCGATCACGTAGCGCGTGATGGGAGCGCGACCGGGGTCGCCGCTGGTCCAGTGGATGGTCAGCGCGGAGCCGTAGCGCGTGATGAAGGGCTCCCCTGGTGGTCCCGGCGCTCCTGGGGGAGAACGGTGAGAAGTCGAGAAGTTGCAAGCGTTTGACTTTTAGTTAAAAAAAAACCAAAACAAATTAAAAAAACCCAGCGCCGCTACCTTCTCCAGGGCCGGTGGTGATGTTGGCCTCCACCTCAGGACCGTAGATGAAGGTCTTGGCCCGAATGCGGAAGTTGTAGGTGACGCCGTCCGCCAGGTCTTTGAGCTTCAACCAGAGGGGGCCGCTCCCCTTCACGTCCACCATCACTGTCTTACTGACGCCTGGGGGGGAGGGGGAGTGAAGACAGTCGGCACAGGCCACTGAGGACTCTAGACAAACACACCACATTTAGAGCACAGGCGATGTGGGAGCAGCACCCCAGCACGGGCCATCACCACACACGCACACACACACACACACACACACACACAGACACACACACACACAAGACGCCGTCATGGAATTAGTCATGACACAATGTAGGCTCACTTTTTTTGGCAATGCAATCATGTGTCACACGTGTGGTGTTAGTGGGAGGTAAAGTCAGAGAGGTCGCCGCGACACTGCTACGTGAGCTATTTGGGCCACGGTTGGTGAAGGGGCAACCATGGAAAGAAAAAAAATAGCACCCCCCCTCACAATTCCAGCCAATTAAAATGCTCCAGTTCCGCCCCGCTACACTATCCGAGCGGACCTCGCCGCTCGCGTGGGGCCGGCGGCACATTTGGTGCAGGGAAACGTGTCCTGATTAGTAATGGGGGTTTACCATCGACAGGTGTGCAGGGCTCGTAGACCAGGCGGTAGCCCTCGATGATGCCGTTGGGGAAGGTGGGCTCGCCCCAGGACACGTTGACGGAGGTGGTGGTCAGCTCGCTGAAGTGGATGAAGCTGGGGGCGCTGGGAGCTGCGACGCAGAGAAGTGGCGGTCAGTGTGGCGCGAGCGGGCCGCGGCTTCGGGGGCGCGATTCGCGCGACCTGCTGGCAAGCTAGCGCCTCGCGTTTTGTGCTGCAAGCCAGTAAAGGGGGGCGACACATTATCAGAAAATAAGTGAGCAAGTGCTGATTTAGCAAGAGCCAGACAGCGGTTGATTTACACTGATCGGCCAAAACATTACGACCACTGCGTGTTCACCATGGAATATAATACAACAGCCCTGCGATCAGGTTTATGTTGAATTTTGATTAAATGTGTGTGAGAGAGGTGTTGACATATTTGATTGTTATTGGGACTGTAGTTTGTGACGCTGTTGAAATGTCCCGGGTTACACTCAGAGGTGTCCCTAATATTTTGGTCAATATAATATAATTGCATTATACTCTATAGTAAACATGTGTTGGTTTTGACCTTGTGGCCGATTGGTGTATGTATATACATATAAATTTACAGGTAATTACAATGATGCACAGCAACAAATGAATGAATAAAGGGTGGTAAAGGATATGAATGGTTCTGATTGGCCACTGGCTCAGACCAAACAGGGACCAGTCCGATTGCTCTGTGACCAAAAACATTTATGAAAAACTAGAACTTTTTTGACCAGTTCTCGATTTCAGACATGTTGGATTTTTATTGTTATGACTGCAATTTGTGAACTGCGCTAGCGTCACAAACTACAGTCCCAATAACAATCCCAATTCAGATATGTCAACACTTCTCTCGAACACATTCAGTTAAAAATTCAACATAAAACTCCTCCTGAAGGGGAAATTGATTGCAGGGCTTTTGTATTATATTTTATGGTGAACATGTGGTGGTCGTAATGTTATGGCTGATTGCACTCGCACGTCACAGTGGCTCTCAGCCTCTCGGGATGCAAAGTGGTATCACTGGATGGGATGGCGCGACACTAGCTTACACTTTTTAAAAGTTTTTTTTTTAATCGTTGGACACGTGAAGGTAAATTGTGAGTAATTGTCACGTTTTTTGTTTTTCTTCCCCCCTGATGTTCTATAAAGCTGATGAATTGAGACAATAATCAACAATGAAAATAATCGTTAGCTGCGGCTCTCTCATTCTCCTCCACGCGGGTTAGCGAGCGCAGGCGCGGCGCAGGAGCGCCAACCCAGCCCGCGGTGCCCCTTCGCAGCCGGCTGGGCTTGTGACAGCGCCGCCGGACAAACAGCCGGCCCGGTTGTCTTTTAAAATTTGTCGGTCAGGAGTTGAGACGCTCGCCAAACACAAGGCCCCCTTTGTCTCCTGGAAAGATGGAATGACTACCGACACGCCGCTGGCGCCGCCGCCGCCGCCGCCGCTCCCTCCTCCATCTCATCATCTGCTTCCTCACTCTCACACGATGCAGAGGGATACCGGGACGATACGAACGCCTCACCTCCATTTTTTTTTAACTCTTTATTTTTTTTTTCTTATGAGAAATATGATTTTTCCAGACAAAACAGAGACTTGGAGGACCACTTCAGAGTGGTTCTGCTAATCGGAAGCGTATGCGCGCCGCGCGGCTCCGCTAACGTTGTTTTAATATGCCGACAGCGACCATTAGCGTCAAATTCTTCACCCGTGGTCGACCCATCCGCTCTCCGGACCTGCGGCGCCGTCACCTCGAGCCCATAAACATGCCAGACGGAACTCTGATTCAGGCGCTGGTCTCGCTCACGTTTGCTCGCTTTGATCGCTTCTCGCGGTGCGACCGGCCGGGTTTCCAGTCACCTGCTTGCTGGGTGCGTCCCCGCGTCGGCGGGCTGCGGGGCCCGTCCCCGGCGGCGTTGAAGGGGGCCACGCTGATCATGTAGGTGGTGTAACCAGTCAGGTTCTTCAGCTTCACCCCTCCCTCCGGCATGAACAGAGTCCGCAGCCGCTCTGTCTCGTTCTTACGCTGGAACTCCCAAAAGTACACCTACGTGGAGGTAAGAGAGCCGTAAATTAATATTAATGTGCATCTGCAGACGCCGCTCGGTGAATTTGTGGCTGTAAAAATCATAATTTATCCCTTTTCTGTAATGAAAAGACAGGCAATATATTTTCATGTTGTCCTGTTTTCCCCGTTTCATTGGGAGAACGTGCGTTTAACTGGAATTAACATCAAACAGAGACGCTCTCCGGGGACCCACAAAGACATTTTAAGCGTTTCTATAATGATAAAAATAGTAAGTGTAATATTGCTGTTGAAAAGTGGGGCCATAAAAGTGTTGTGCCCCCGGGTCCAATAAGGCCCCCCCCACCCCACCCCACCGGGCTAGTGTTTGCTGGATGTGTGACCTTGTAGCCCTGGATGTCTCCGTTCTGCGCGTCCACAGGCGGGGGGTCCCACGTCACGTCCAGCTGGGTGGCTGTCGCCGACTGAATGGCCACGTTCTGCGGCGGCGCCGTCGGCACTGCGGAGGAGGGTCACCGTCGCAAAATTAGCCGCCCGAAGTCTCAGACTGCTTCTTAAAAGAAGGTCACTCGGGTGTGCCCGGGAGCGTTTCAATCCATTTGCTTTCGGCTTTTTAAAGCGGGATTGATTGAAATGACGGGAAATGCACTCTGGGTAAAACGGCACCGGCGCACATACCTGCTTCTCCCACAAAGACCTCCTGTGGCGGACTGTTTGGCCCCTCGCCCACGGCGTTGTACACACTCATGCGAATCTCGTAGCGCTTGTGTTTACTCAGCTCTGCGGAGGAAGCAAACGATCCCCCGTTTAAAGTTAGGAGTCACACAGAACCGGTGTTTGAAGAGTTTACTTTCTGATTACGGATCACGGCAGTTTCGGACATATAAGTGGGAATCTTTTCACTTCATATCGCTGTAATTCATGCGGGGACATTTGTGAACTGCCATCTTTCCTGGTGCTCATCCAGGAGCAAGTAAGTGTAAGGACATGTTGTGTGCAGATGGCCTCGGCTCAAGTGTGCGGCGTTACAACGTAAATACACGCCGCCCGATGTTGCGCTAATCTGCTTCCAGTGTCGGTTTTCAGAGCAGGAGGGAGGGTACGAGCAGTAACGCCTGACGGCTCCGAAGGATTTGCGAGACCACAGAACACTTACTGTCCAGCTCGTACTGGGCCAAAGCCGGGTCACTCAGGTTGCGGGTGCTGTAGGGGGCTGTGGAGGACGGGGGGAAAAAAAGTGATGTAAGTAAAGACTTGAAGGGGCAGCGGCAGTGAGACGGTTGGCACGAGCGCCGAAAAGCCGACACGATCACAGTGATCATGGCAGCGAGAGAGCTGCGGGATAACTCGCGAAGGGTAAAATTATAGGCTAACACACACGCGCGCGCGGGCCGGTGGAAGGCGAGCGTCTCCCGAGTGAAGCTAATGATAGCCTGCAGCCGTTAGCTGCTGATCACAAGATGAACCGTTTCGCTCGGAGGCGTGGAACACCGGCGAGGAGCCCCGGCGAGGAGCCCCGGCCCGGCGAGGAGCCCCGGCGAGGGCGGACGAGGCCTGAGCGCTTTTAGGTTTTTCAAAGTTGGTCCTGACTCAGCGACAATCAGCGATGATCAGCGATAAATCAGGATCTCGTCAGCACCTGACGCGCAAGAAATGCATATTCATAAAGCCGCATCCCGCGGCCGCGTCCGTGCAACAGGCCGGCGGGTGGGAGGCTGGTGGAGCCACGCGTTCCGCTGCCATGTGAGCGCCCCTCACCGTTGAGCTCGGCCCAGGTTGACATGCTGTTGATGGTGTGGGCAGAGTAGCTGCGGAGGCGGTCGTACAGAAGCTCCCGGTACCGGATTCGGAATCCCAGTAAGATCCCGTTGATCTTCTCCTCGGAGGGGGGCTGCGGGGGGAACAGACGGGCCAAGAAACAACATAAGATAATGGTTTGGAAGTGTCCTAAAAATCTGTAATAATGCGAAGAAACTAGCGCCAGTTGGTCCTGTCCCGTGAATCGGCTCGGTTCCCCAAAAGCCGACTGCGGCGCCCTTCTTTGTCGATTATCGTCGTGCGTCGAGCTGTTCGAGTGGTGCGGCTCCTTTAAGTGAGAGCTCAGTGCAGAGAGCGAGCAGCCGGAAGTTAGCGACAAGGCCACCGTTCGTGCAGGCTATTCACTGACCGGCCTCTTAATTAGCTGGCGAGATACCTAACGGAAGGTTTTCTGCTTCGAGGTTGGAGGCGTCGTGGGTTCAGAGATGCTCCTCTGCGGACCTCGGTTGTAACGGGTGGTTCATTGAGTAACTGTTGGCGTCCTCTGGGTTGTGTGCGCAAAATAGCGCCTTCCGAAAGAGAAACACAATGAAGTGGAACAGCTTGTCATCTAGCTGGAGATAGAAGTTCTAAGCTAGTTTTGCAGGACTGTTGATGAGTTTTCAAGTACAAATTCAGCGGTAAACGTGGTCTGCTGAGGTACCTGATATCATCATCTTCAAATATCAGATCATCCTGACCATATCGGGTTGCGCCTACATGTTGCCGCCATGTGACTGGCTGATTAGATATTGGTGGTTGAACAGGTGTACCTAATAAAACGGTCGGTGAGGGTACATAAAAAAAAAGCTCCTCAAGACCCTCACCAGTCTTTTGCATCCCGAGTAATATCCGCTAACATGTTTGTTTGCGGCGCGGAGCGCGGGGCGCTAGCTTGTTAGCGTCATGACAAACGACCCCTTGAAGCTGTTTCTAAAGCGGCTGCACTCCGCTACGTCTGGAGCCGAAGCCGCCGCAGACTGAAGGCGCTCCCCTGCGCACCCCCCCCCCCCCCCCCCCCCCCCCCCCCCCCCGCCCCCCCCCCC
>CAAKHG010028054.1:3305-16873 GCA_901007715.1 Dactylopterus volitans
TTTTCTAGATTTTTAATTTCGATTCACCTTAAATGAGGTGACCTCTTGTATTTTGCATTTAACATATGGTTCTTTCCTTCACTTAAATGTTGTCTGCTCTACATCCACTTCATAGGTTGATTGATTTTAATGTTTTTTTTTTTTTATGTTATGTTATGTTATGTTATGTTATGTTATGTGGGGAGTAGAGGGGGAAAAACGCCATGATTGACTATGAACTTGTAGATTGTAATTCTTAACCCTGCAATAAAAATAAAAGGAAAAAAAGAAGATGAAGGAAAAAAAGAAGGAAAAAAAGAAGATGAAGAAAAAAACGGCTAAGTTTTCATCTTATTTTTTTCTTTTATTGGCGGAAATGGGCTTCCATATCCGGGCTTCATTTAAAAGGAAAAAAAACAGTTACTAATTATCTACGCTCGTCAAAAAACAAAAAAAAACAAAATTGAAACGACATCACGCAGTTCAAAGTTTATTGACCAGTTGAGCCGCGCACGAAGCGATCTGCTTCATCGACTCGTTTATTTGCGCCAGCACGCTGGAGATGCCGCTCAGCTGATCTCTGATGTCACTCAGCGCTCTGCTCGTGTCGTCCTGGTTCTGCAGCACCACGTCCGTCAGCGTCACCGGGACGCAGAGGGGCGGCGGCGGCGGCGGCGGGAGCGGCGGCAGCGGCAGCGGCGGCGGCTTCTTGTCCTCCGGCTCCTCCAGACCCGCCGCGGGGGCGCCGGCTGCGGTTGTTCCAGACAAAATAGTTCACGTCACAATTGAGTCTCTCCCGTGGGAGCGATAATTTAGCGCGGCGGCAAACCCGCGGTTAAAGCGCGCGTTGGGACGGGAGCGACGCGGCGCCGGTCACGTGGCTCCGTCTTTACGCGCGGCGACGCGGCGCGTTCAACGACGTGCCGCAAAAAAACAACAACAAAAAAAACAAAAACCTCGACCAGCGCGTCCACAAGCACGTGGAGGCATCGGATTAATATTGCTTAATAATGTTTAGTTTGCTTGCACCATATCCAGCGTGCGAGTTATTATTTTATTTTTTATTTTCATAATCATGCAGACCTTTTTTCCTCATTAACCCCTTAAGATTCCCTGTGTGTTAACCCTCCCTAAGGATTAATAAAGTATAATTGAGTTGAATTGAATTGAACACACACACACGCACACACTGGAACCACTTAACACGCCTCGTGCTTGGAAAGTGCCTCATTCATCGAACTACTGTTTTGGTAAAATACAAATATCTAAATCCAATGTCTTAGCGTCATCATTATATCTTTGATACATGTTTTGATTTTTAGAGCTGTTTAATAATAAATATAATCAAACACCGTGAAAAATAATCCGTATCAAGGTGAAAATGGCATTTTTTTTCGGAGACAAACCGACGTTGACTCCTGGGTAAGCTGTCACCCATTTTCGCTTTAACATTTTGCGTACACGCTTTATTAAAAAAAACAAAACAAAACAAAATAAAACAACATCGACCGACATCGTTCCGTCCGCATCGCCTGTCTGCGGTCACCTGTCTCGCGTCCGTCGGCGGCGGCCGCGTCCGGCGCGTCTCGCTCCGCGGGCTGCGCGGCGCCCTCCTCGCCCTCGACGACGCATGCGCAGCCGATGATGCCGGCGATGCGCACGTCCAGCGGCGAGTACGCGGCGGCGTCGCGCTTCCCCTCCGCCGCCGCGGGCGCCGCCGCCGCCGCCGCCGCGGACGCGTCCTGCTGCCTCCGCTGCTGCGCGGCGATGCGCTTCTTCACGCTCAGCTTGATGTCGAACCACTTCTTCTTGACCTCCTGCAGCGACCTCCTCTCCGAGCCCGCGGCGTTGACGGCACGCGTGACCTTCTCCCACGCGGCGGTCTTGATGACGTTCGTCATCCCGTCGCTGAGCGACCCGAGCAGGACCTTCTGCCTGGACCCCACCTGCTCCACCAGCACGTCGATCTCTGCGGCGGTGAAGTTTCTCTTCTTTGCTCTCGTGGCCATCAAACGTTGGGAACGGGAGTGTGGTTGCAGTGTTACACAGTTGGAGACACGCGCGGGGTTCGTCCACTCGGGTGTGATGGTTGTACGGACTTTTCTTTTTTTTGTTCTTATGTAGGTTACATTTCCTGCGTAAGAGAGGATTTAGAAGCGCTCCTACGCACACGCAGGTTGCGCTCACACGTACGTAAAATTCCGATTTTTGCCTAGAATACGAAACAAAAAAAAAGGACTCTTCCAACCGAGGTGTTCACGTGAGTGATGAACACCCCGCTATAAGGTTCTTGTGCAAACGCAGCCGTCTACACAGCGCGAAGCACATATTTGATCGTGTGCCGTAAAGTCAGGCGCTCACGTGTCGCAAACTGCCGTAAAACACTTCATTGCCCAGAGAATGTTTTTTTTTTTTAAAACAAGAATAAAAACCGCTATCTCCCACAAGTCTTCATGTTAGAATGCTCCATTCAGAATAACACAGAATTATGGACATCCAAACTTTATATGCTGTTCATGCTGCTTTTCATTATAACTTTTCATTCTGAAAATCAACACTCCAGATAGATAAGAAGACTAAGTTTGTTACAAACTGTCACAGGTTATAGAATAATGTTGTGCATCCCACCATAGGCCAGTGCAATCACGCAATGAATTATTCCATCAAAATGATGAAAGAAAGCCTCCATTGTAATTATATTTATTATTATTATGATTATAACCTATTTTAGGGACCTGAATCATGAAATGAGTACTAACAAGGCCACTGCCTCAATTGTATGTGACACCGCTGATGACTGTTGACAAATTATAAGTTTTTTAGAAAGAGGAAAATTAAAAACCTGACAAAAATGAACAAGTAAGATTTTATTGCATTGGGTCCAAATTATCCGGTTTATAGGGGTTAACTGTGTCATCATGATTCAGCAGTTTAATTTCAGCAGATTGTTAATTTGGCACAGTGCATGTCCAGAGCACGACCGTCACCCCAGCGAGTGATAAGGCAAAATCAAGGTCCCAAAGAGTGTGTGTGTGTGTGCGCGTCCATGTTTTCCAATTGGACAGCATAAAACATGAGGTAAAAACACTGCAAAATACTGATGGTTTTCATCTGTCTTTATTTTCAGTGATTAAAGTGTTCATACATTCATTTAGAGTTCATCAAGTTTCCACAAAGACTCCTAAGGACGCTAACAAGCCAGTACAGAAAAGTGCAGGTGTAGATACTGTAGGTACGGTGATGCAGGTGTGGCAGGCAGCACAGTTCAAAACCTGAGGTCCTCCACCAGTGAAAAACAACCGTGTCACCTAATTTTATGTGTTACAAGACATTTAAAGTGTGAAATCAGCTGTTGGCGTCATGGCTCTGAATCTACAGTTGACCAATGTCTGTCTCAGGAGAACCATCGCCAGCGGCTCTTGAGGGTTATTTGTTGAAATTTTATTGGAATTGTCTCGCGAAGGAGGGTTGACAGCTTAAAATGATCGTTATCGGGGTTGTAATTTGAAATGCTGTTTATTTGTACTCAGTTGTGCTGAGAGGTGTCTGCGTTGTTTTGCCACCCTAATGCGCAGAGTTTAATGACCAGAATATTAGGAACGGCGCAACAGCGTCACAAATTTCAGCCCCAATAAAAATTAAAATATGTCAACACCTCTTTCAAACAGATTTAATATAATAAAAAAAAATCAACACAAAACTTATTGCAGGGATGTTGCATTATATTCAATGGTAAACATGCAGTGGTCATAATTTTATGCTTGATCGGAGTACAAGCCACTCAAAGGCTTTTTGCACACTCCTCAATCAGAGTCTCTCTCGTTGAAAACAAGATTTTAAGAGGCGGAGCTAATAACTTAAATGTGTGACATCGCAAATAGCTTGGAGCCAATCGTGGTGCCATATTCACTTTACATAAACATGACTTGACGCCTCCTTGCCAGCGACACTTAGAATGAGCTTGATAATGAAGTAGAAGATTTCTTGTAACCAAAAGTTAAATACATGACATTAAAAATACTTGCATATTCATATATTTTGAAAATATTCATTACATAGTTGCAATTTTAAAGACTCTTTAAAAGTATCTTACATGTTTTTTGTGTACCTTCATACATGTGTGCGCATACATGAGTAGCTACAAAGACGAGGGCTGCACTATCATTTCTGAACTTATTTCTCTCAGCGCTTCTCTGTGCAATAACTCTATGAATATGTACGATCCCATATTATAGCTGAGATCAGAAATGTTTGGATACATGAAGGAGGAACGTCTCAGTCTTCAGACATGAGGCCCTAAAAATGCGTTCAGCATCATCATAATAGTGTGCCTAGATGTTTATGACTTGATAATACGATAGTACTGATATGATGATTATGGCCTCTTATCAATTCCAGGATCACTGTTTGTTTATCTTGTGTTTGTGTGTGTGTTCGTGTGTGTGTGTGTGTTTCGGGGGGGGTCTCTTGAAACACAAGCCAGGCTAAAATAATCTCTGGATTTTAGTGTATACAACAACAATAATAATAATAATGATAATAAAGGTATATAACATCTCTGTGGCTTTGAAGGAGCTTTAATTGACAAGTCTGATATATATATATATATATATATATATATATATATATATATATATATATATATATATATATATATATATATATATATATATATATATATATATATATATATATATATATATATATATATATATATATATAATTGCAGTTGTATAACTGATGCCACAATAATTCTGAAGCCTTCTCAAAAATATGCTATCGAGTTATAAGAGAAATGTAGGATCCAGCGTTTTCAGAGCTTGAATTATAGTTACTAAAAGTCAAATATCCAAGCGTCTTTGATTTGAATCATTTTAACATCTGTCTCTTTTGAGTCCACCTACATTATGAATGTATTTTTACAGAAGCTGGGAGTAGCCCTGCTCGCAATTTTAAGTTTTTAATTCTGTTTTTCTCATGAGTGCAAAATAATTATCTTGTCATCTGGGCAAAATAGCTTTTTTTTTTTTTTTTAAAGAAATTCTAGCTCACCTCCTTTAACTTCTGATCTTAAGACATTAGGGTCTAAAATATTAGCCACAACTATTGATGGACAGCTGCGGAACTCTTTCAACAACTCATTTTGAAGTGGCATTAAGAGACGTTTAGAGCAGCAGCGAATCATTGAAATCAAATAGTGACAAAATTGTCCACCTACAATCTCAAACTTTGAGGCAGCGGAGATTTAAGATCTTCGCAAGGCAAAATGTTATTCTGCTACATACCGAATCTGCCTTTATTTTAATGAACACAAAATGCACACACACTGTTGGTGAGGTGACCACACGAGCACAGACCTTGGCCTCCCTCTCGCTGTCTCAGTTTATGTCTCTGGCTATTCTGTTTTAGTGGTTCCAGTATTTGAAGATTAAATCGACGTTACTAATAACACGGATTCATATCACAACCACAACATACTGTACCGCAGGTCCAGTGGTGCTAACACTGACGTTCATGTCATGCCAGAAGTGAAAACAAAGTATGATTATGATGATTAGTTATCATTATTATCATTGCCATTACCTTGGATTGTCGCCATCAGCAGATTTGTCAGCTGAGTTTATCCATGACTCATCAAGCTGAATAGGAGACGCTGAGTCCGCATTTTCACAAAGGGTTTGACCAGTGGATGTCCATATTTACACGGCGACTGACATGACATGACACCACAGCGCGAGCGGCGGCGGCGGCGGCGTCAGCGGCGGCATGTGCTCACACGGCGTCTATGGGCTCCACCTGGGGTTCAGTGGGTGGGGTGGAGATGTCCTCCACCTGGTCCGAGTCTGGTTCGGTCACGACCACGGCCACCTGCTGAGGCACAGAGAGCCGTGCACGGTGAACACGCTGGCTCGCGCCGAGGAGGAAGCACTCGTAACACTGAGCTGTCATTGGCTGGCGTGTTCATGCTCTTCCTGTGTGTTGTGAGTGACGGGCGTGCAGTGTTTTTCCCCGGGACATCTCGCAAGAGTTACAGCACGAAGCTACAGCCATCCAAAGGTGCGGAACCTATTTTATGATTTATTAATTGAAAATATTGTGATAGAGAAAAAAAAAATCATAAATTGTCATAAAGTGCATGTTTGATAGCGCTTCTCACTAGTGATTCTCATGTTAATTGCTTGTGTCGTACGTTTTGAACTGTATAAAATTAGTCCCGTGGTGCTGTGGTTGAGGTTGAGGTACCTGAGATACACTCGGCTCGGCTGCTGCAGGAGCAGCCCGAGTGGCCTGGATCGCTGGGGCAGCGTGGACCACTGGAGAAACCTGGACCGCTGGAACAGGTGGGGGGCGGGTCTGTGGGTAATGGGGTCGCTGACTGGGAGCCTATAGGACACACACACACACACACACACACACCCGCATGCACTCATTTTCATTTCACTTTCATATTATAGCCACACCACCTTAGCTAGATGTTCCTTCTCAGTGACGATGGAGGTGGCTCCACTTTAAAACTGAAATTAGTCACCTCTCATCATCTAACCCACTGAGGGACCACCTCGTTTGTGACTACATATTAGCTTCACCTTAAAAGCTCCCCAAACTTGACGCGTCCGCATGCAGCTGAGGGGTCTGCAGACACGTTCTCATTCATACTACATTTCCCTGGTAAACGTGTTCGTGATGGTATTTTTGGAAGAACTGTTTATATGTAAGTGGAAGAAGTTTTTTTTTTTTTTTTTTTCAAGTGAGAAAGAATCCGTGTACATTCAAGATACACACATGTGGGTTAACCAAATAACTATAATAGATTTTTGCAGATGTATCAAGCTTGTGATGGAAGAAGAACCACAACTTCTGGTTGTTTCCAAGATGAAAGATTTGTGAACGATTAACAAATGTGGTTGTTTTGTTTTGATGACAGGATGTACGATGCGTGAGGGTTCACTTCATAGCCAATTTGCAGTAAATGAAGTCTGAGTATGCAGTAGAAAGTTTTTGTCTTCTTTGGGGCCTTTTGGAGATTGTTTCTATGCCTTCAAAATCACAGATCTGCTGTTCAGCCTGACCAGGATTGTGTTTCTGCATGTCCAGACAGTCGGTGAGATTTCCTCCACCTACAGTTTCAGCATAATTTGACACCCCGGGGCTCACCTGCGTCCCACCAGCAGCGAGGACACTCAGACCAAACAGCATGGCGGTGATGCAGATCAACAGCTCCAACACCAGGAAGATCACCAGCGTCCCCAGGATCCCGTCAATCAGCAGCTAGACACCCGAGAGCAAACGTTGTCATCGGACAGGAACAGGTCGGTGACGAGGCAACCGTGAATAAATGAACAGGGTGAAGATTCTTTTGAGTTCTTTCGAAACATAAGTGACAGCTCAGGACATGTATCCTCGACATGCACTCTACAAGGACACATATTAGAGCTGGGCGATAAATCCACTTTAAATTTGAAATTAAATCAGGTTCAAAGGTTTAGAAAAGGCGAAAATCCCAAGTTCTCCATAACTACAATAATTATAGGGCCTCTATAGCTCATTGTGTCTTAAGTCATTAAAAGACAACCAAGGAATTAGATATTTGTGTTTTTTTGTTGGTCATTTTTTTTTCAATTTTATTTGCCTGGCAGCTGCTGGCGACTAGCGTACTTTAAATGTGCACTGTCTCTTTAAAAACAAACAATAAATGAAATGAAAATCAAAATTTGAATGATTTTTTTCCCCCCCAGCTTGTCAAACAGAAGTATGCAGGCGGGTGTGGGCGTGTGAACATGCGGACGGCGCGATATTATACTAGCGGCGTCATTTTTGACAGTGCCCCTGGATGATAAAGATATTACTGCTGTGGTGGTGTTTCCCATCACAGCAGTAATATCTTTTACAGTTTGACCGACTACTTGCTATAAGGAAGGTCATAAAGTGATCATTGACTGTGGATAATCATAGAATGCATATAATCTGGAAAACACGATATCAATCGACCAACAATAACAGTTATAGAAGGTTTAGGCTCACATGTGCTCTTGACTTTCTCATGCAGCATTCCTAAGCAGAAGCGATAACCGCTAAATGCTGCTGTCAATAATGGCATCGCACCCCGCTTTTACTGGATCAAATAACTAATTAAAAACAAATTTGTCCGAAAAATGAACACCTGAAAAAACATTACTGTGATAACAACTGCCTGAAATGAGAGAAACCATCTTTTCGAAATAATTATATGTAGAGGCCATGTCCCATTCGCTAACATGGAGGAAGATTGATGATGACTATTCCACGAAAACCTGCCGGCGCTTTCCATGTTATCAAAAGCAGCGTGTCGCAGGTGACTTCCGCTCTACTTTTCACAATAAGAGCTGTAAATATTCCCATGCAAGAAAACCCACATAGGGCTGAAGGAAACATTTGCACTCTGATCATCCCAGCAGAGAAATGTCATCAGTATGTGGCTCAAAACAAAACTTGTTTGAAGAATAATCTTTGGTAAGAAAAGCTTAGATTAATACCCTAAATTGATCGTATTTTCAGGCCATATCGCCCAGCCCTAATATGTATTCTAATAGAAAAAAAACAGTCATCCATGTGACCAAAGTTGTAACAGTAATCAATCACTTACTTTACACTTTTGCTCGATCACCCCGGTGCATTTCCTGAAACAATGTTGCTGCAGTGGACAGCAAAGACAAAGAAACACACGTGATGGCTCTGGCTACGCTCTGCAGCCTGCTGCATGAAAATAACTGTGATTTGATTGGATTACACGAGTAATTACAGAATATAGAAATGCCTCTGTGCCTCTTCTGGAGATTTAATGGACCTCGTGTGTTTCAACCACAAGAATGAAGGGAGAGAACGTTGAGTTCGGTTGAAACAAAGACGGGGCGACCTCAAAGGAGTCTTCAATCTGGATATTTTAATATTTTCTGTCCTGCAAACATTGTTTCAGTCTTGCACCAGGCAAGACTCATCTCGTCTACATTTAACGGACACAATTCATTTTCAAGTAGACGTCGAATTCATGCCTCATCTGACTGTAACGGGGCCCTGCCATGAAACCAAATTCCAAGCTACCGGCATGGCGATTGAATGATCGTCAAACCTAACGCATGTGCATTTATGTATGTATGTATGCTTTCAAAGACAATACCACGGCGTGCAGCTCCAGCCTGCGGCAGTGTTCACAATGGTACGAGTCCTGCCGGTAGGGGAGGTGCTTGGACATCAGGCCCAGTGCCGCCGTGGAGAACGCAGCGCTGATGAGATGCAGCACCAGGACGCATTTCACCTGCCAATAATAACAGTGGTGCTCATGCGCAAGAGTGGAACCTCACATGGTCGACAGTACAGAAGGACGCAAACATGGCCGGCTGCTACAAGAAAATGCTGGAGACAAAAAAAAAAGTATGAAATTTCATATCCTGTAATGTTACAGATTGACACGTCAGCCTGTTTGTGTGGTATCTCACGGCTGCTACCGAGCTCTGGGATTCGGAGCACTGATTCATCGTGTGAAATCAGTTGAGCACATCATTGCATGGTCATTAAAAGATGGTTTGACAGCAGGTCTGACAAATCACGGCGCTCAATCACCACCGCGGCAGTGCGTTTACTCTGCTGGTGTACTGGTTACGTGTGGGGGTCGAGGATCACGGCCAGCTAAACCGATGGGAGCTCCATCAGTCATCAGGCATTTTCTAAATGATGTCCATACCGGTAGAAGGACATTAAACGTTTCTGCAGGGGAACACAGCAAAATCTGTTCAGGTGACTTTCTTTAATTATTGATAAGTGAAATGTCTTTATTTTTTACTATTAAAGCTGTAAATCTTAAGAAATGTGGGGTTTTATTTTGGGACTCTGGACTGGTGATCAGCTGTAGCAGACAGTGATCCATCTCCTCCATTCGTGAAGAATCAGCTAAAATAATCAGACTATTTGTGCAATACTTTGAGAATTCAAGTTTTAAAAGCACTGCGGAACTTAATTTCCTTTGTAACTAGTGACTTTTTTATGTACAGCAATCGATCAAGTCATTATATTACTTTGGAGAGAAGTAGCTGGTACGCATAACTAGTAACACATATTTAGTAAGTCATCCAATACTGGAAATGATCATCAATACATTACTGTATTGTAATGGAGGTGTGGCCCTGACTCAGCACTCAGGACTCCTGAGTCATTCGTTGGCATGTGTATGAACTTATTTTTCTACAGGCATTTCCAGTGGGACCATGGTTATGTGATGTGTCTCGTGATGTCTCAGTCGAATTTGTCAAGCTGTTTCCTTAAAATTCAGCAGGAGAAGATATTCGAAATTGTGTCTGTTATAGGGTTTAAAGGGGGGGCAGACGGGTGACCAGGCCTCGGTGAGGTTGACCTGCCGACCCCCGCCTGGCTGCTGATTCCTTTCATGCGCGATGTGAAATTTTGCAAGTGTGAGGACATAAATATATCAGATGTCATCTGCTAATTTCTGCTCGCGCAGAGGACATCAGCCGCCCTTCGAGGTGGCCCAGGACACATGCTGTATGTGCACACTTGACAATGACTGATAAAAAAAAAAAACAAGTGGCCACACATATTTGGGGGTCCCTTCCAAATGTGGTCTGATTGGACCTTAATGTGCGCGCTGGGCCCTGTTCACCACCATGAAACGAGATTCCAAGTACGACCGATTTCTCATTGAATCACTCCGGCTGTGTGCAACAATGAGCTGTATCATTACACAGAACTGTAAGAATGGGGTCCTCTCTGCTGTTTTGATGTTCGGACTCAGACTCACCCAAATCAGAGTCGGCTTCCTCCCGCTGTGGATCAGCACCGACCCCGATAGGGTCACCTGGCGATGGCAACAAACAGAAGCGCGTCACCTCTCAACGGCGGTGCTGATTAAAATAACCAGACTCTGTCGGCCAAATACAGAATTGCCTGTTTTTTCCACGCGGCGTCGGAGGCGCGTAAGCTGACCTGTATGACGACAATCAGGAAGAGCGCCACATCCCAGGTGAAGTGGACCTCGTGGATCTGGAGCACAGAGGCGCTCAGGCAAAGGATCAGAGCTCCAATGACCACCTGGATCGCCTGAGAGAAGTGGAAAAGGTGCAGTTCAGTGGACTGAATGTCGTCAGGAAGTTACAGCTCCTGAGTGGAAAACGCTCATAAGCAATTAGAATGAGGGCATCTTCTCCTGCTTGGACGCAGCATCCGCATGCATGCACAGACGGGCTTGATGAAGTGGTTGGGCTGGTTGTGCTCTGCTCACCCCCAGAGTCTTGGGCTCCATCTTGAGGTAGGACTGCAGCTGGCCTGGGGAGAGGTCCCCCACTGCAGGCATCGGGTCTTTGTCGTTGACAGCCATCTTGCTGTTGCTGAAATCAGGGCTGCCGAGAAGAAAAAGAAGAGTATGGGCAGGATGGTTAGGAGGGTAGCACACACATGCACACACACACACGAAGAGTGAGGCCAACAGATCTGCATCACCCTCTGGTGGCTGACTGCAGTATAAATGCTAAACCCCGCCTGGGCATCCTGCAGAATTTTGTTTTCAGGTAGTTTTCATGAAGCTGATGATTGCGCAAGCTTTCGTTTTTTTTGGGGGTATGAGTTTGGTTTGAGGTAGCTGTTTGACGCTCTCATAACGGAGGGAGTGGTGAGGGTCATGATTGAAAAGCAGCTCAGAGTGAAATACTTGGCATTTAGTGACTTCTGTCTCGGCAATCGTACATAAGACAGTGGGGACACTCAACACCAACTTTCGGAAACCTTTTAAAATCATAAAAACGCGTTGGTGTGCAAGCAAAAACGGATGACAATCACAACTCATGACAGCTGAGAGCTCCAGAAAAGTTATAAAAAGGCCCCGAGTTAAGATTAGTTTGTAAAAATGCCCTTGAGTTGAGTTTTTTTTTGTGTGTGTGTGTGCATACATAAATCAACAGCAAAGATTTCGATGATTGTGACGAGGCGCAGCTGTTTAACTGATGAGCAGCGACTCTGATGGTTCCGCGGTGGGACATGAGACCGCTTGTTGGCGGAGGTCTTTGCAGCCGGCAGGGAGCATCGAAAAGCTCTCTGGCAGAAATGAATTCATCGTGTTGTGAGCTGATTTGGGATTTGTTTAAGCATCAGTGTCTCTGGGATTTAATTTGCTCTGCCCCTTTGGACAGTGGACATACAGGGCTGACGATTATATCCTCTTACGCCATGGTGGTCTGGGAAAATACTGGTGTTTGATAGGCTGCTAATCGCAGTAGACCTGCACAATGCACACCTAGTTCAACTCAAATCGCTGTAAATCCATCCAACCGGCAATCATAACCATAAAAATAACATTACAGCAAAAATTCATCCGCATATTTACAAATGTCTTCATTCTATATTGTTGGTTAAATGGCCAAGAAATAAGCGCCTACACTTATTCCACATACTCGGCGCCTACATGTGTGGGTTATTAAGGTCCTAACGTCTTCTTGTCTGGCGGTTGTCGGCCTCCACGTTGAGACTCAAAACCGTCCGACACACTCGGATGATCAACGCTGGAGGGGTGGAGGCTCGCACTTACTGAACAGCTCCTCCGTCACACACTTTCAGACGAGGCAGATGTACGGTGTGATCATAGATGGTGATGAAAGCGCTTAGCGGGAGTCGATTACGGTGAATTATCGTTGTGGGGTCCAAGTCGCTTTCCTGTTTGAATCAGGAATGCGTTTAAGAAACAACAGACATAACTGAAGTTGCTATTATGTTTCCTTATTTTTTGCAGGTGGGCCACGTAAAATATTGATAATAATTTTTTTTCTAGTGTAATTGGCCCGCTCAAGTGATTCCAGTGTGTCTTAGAGTCATTTCCATCATATTTTGGTGTGTATATGGGCACAGAGAGATGCAGTTGTTCAGGCCAGCATCATCCACCCACCATCCATCGCTCATCTACAAGAAAACACGTTCAACCACCGGCCCAGTAACGGCGAAGGCGGCTCCAGAACCACTCAGCTCTGTCGGACCGACGCATTAATATTGATGTGCTGACTTGGGGAAGATCCCAAATCCGAATTCCATCATGGCTCCGGTCAGAGCGCCGCCGCCGCCGCAGCAGCAGCAGCAGCAGCAGCATCCATGGAAGTCAGCTCAGACATGAGTTAGGGCTCCGGTGCTCCGCCGCAGAGGCGCGGACGGGCCCGCAGGAGGGCATTTTATTTGGCAGGATGATGCACAACTACACCGGGGGCGAACCGCGCCGAGCCGAGCCGGACCGGACAACTGACGCGACTAAACCGCAACTCTGAGCACGCAGGCCGCCCGCCGGCCGCAAACGACCGCTGCCATCGCCTTCAATGTCACCCGCCCACCTGTCCCGCCTCACCGTCCCGCGCCGCCGCCCCGCGGCGCTCGCCCGTCTTACCCCGGCTGAGGCTGCGCGGCTCCGGGCGTCTCGCCTCTTGGCTGCTCCTGCTCGGAGGGAGATGGACGGAGGTGCCGGATGAGGCGCGGCTGCTCTGCGGGGCTGCAGCAGGGCGGACGGCTCCTCTGCAGCAACCACTTTTTTTTTTTTTTTTTTTTTTTTTTTTTTTTTTAGGGGCCCG
>CAAKHG010028055.1:5354-21605 GCA_901007715.1 Dactylopterus volitans
AGACCAAAAAAAAGTTTTAAAAAAAAAAAATTTAAAAAAAAAAAAAAAAAAAAAAAAAAAAGCGTTGCAGCAGCATGAAGCAAGCAGAGGTTGGGCCATTGGCTAGACTGGAGGACCGCTCAGCTCAACAGCTTGACTGGAGTGTATTTAAATTTCAAACGTATACCTGGCGTGAGGATGAGCATCAAGGCATGCGCAAGAATTATGTGGAAATGAGCGATTAATTGCGCTCCGATGTGATTTCAGCATTTCGAGCGTGTCGAAGTGGACACGGGCACGACTGTACAATACTGCAGCGGGTGGTGGCGGCTCCATATTCCTCTGTTCTTCCGGATCGTTGCACAAGCCCGGCTGGCTGCATAAACCTCACAGATTCATATCTTAAACTGCATGTGGGCACAAAAGCCAGATATATGCAAGCACATTCAGATCTATGAGGCAGCGCGCCGACATAACTCTCATGTTGTGCCTTCAATCAAACACCTGCATATCAATGTGCTGCCTGCACCGTCAGTCTTTTACCCAGCGGACGAGGCAAACGGCACCACCACATCGTAATTCAACACATGTACCTGTGAGCCGTTAGCGATACCTCAATCTCAACCATTCCATGTTAGAAATGTAGTCGGTGCGTAGCTCATGGCACTCATATCGAAACACACTATACGCGCTGTGTTTGCAAGGTGTATCATGGGAAGAATGTTAACAGGGAAATGAAATGCTTCCCTCCTCTGTAGATTAACGAATGTGCAAATTGATCACACGCAAAGTCATTAATCGATGTTTAGTTTATAAATGGGCTTCTGGTTGGCACTTTAAAGATCATCGTGTAGGCCGCACGAAAATCACACGCGCGTGAGGTGCTCGTGTTCCCATCACACACTCTATTTTTACACCAGTTAATGTGTGGGAAATGACACACCCACTGTTTTTTATGCGCACATTTTAGATCTGACTCAGGCTGTTACTATTCGTCGTTCAGATTGACTGAAAGAATCTGTCAGTCAAGTTTACAAAAATGAAGAAAATATTGAGAAATCGCGATTATCTGGAGTTCAAAGTGATGCTTTCTAATTGCCAATTTGTCACATGCAAAGTGGGTGCAAACCGGGCTGTCAGAAAAACTGCATCCAGGAATAAGGGGAAAAGCCTGCACATTTATATTAATGATAATCATGACAGGAAGTTTCTGATCTGGCAAAGATCCCAGCGGAATCTAACATGAAACGTGTGGCTTGGAAATAAGGTTTACCTTTTTTTTTTTTTCTTTTTTTTTTAAACAGCCTTTCTAACAACCTCAGACACACATTTTCAGTTTACAGTGACTAAAAAAATGGAGAAAGCGTTAAAACACACGTCTTTTGAAGATGGAACCAGAAGAGCTTTGGCTATTTGGCACTTATACAGCTGATCAGTTATTGACGTTGTTGATCAATTTTACATCAGTAGGGTAACTGGCTTAGAACTGTTTATACCTCCTGCAGATTAGTGCACACAGCATCCTATGCAACACACACAAAAGGGCTGTCATAACACACGCGCGCGCACTCACGCACACAAAATAAGAATCCAATCTGAGCTATGAACAAACAGCAGATGCCTTCTGATTCACAGAGTACAGCCAAAAAAACAAGAGAGAACAGTGCGAAAACCTCCGCTGGCAGAGGAGCCGCGCACACAAACGCGTGCATTCACACACAGACACTCGTGTGGAAATGAGAGCCATTATTGCTGGCTGGTGGCGGTGGTGGTGGTGGTGGGGCAGGAATGGAAGGGCAGGGGAGAGGGGATGGGAGGGGGCGGGTCACTGTGTATTCCTTTCACTGTCAGACATGTTCTAAAGGTTACCGAGATACAAAGGTGTTTGAGTCACGAATAGCACAGAACAAACAGAATCTAATTTTAAAAAAAAGAAAAAAGAGAAAAAGACCTTGACTCCCGCAAACGCAACCGACCACGTGGCTGCGCAGCAACTCAGGCGCATGATGTCATATCAAGAGTACTCGGGCTGCGGTACAGTTTACAAAAAGAAAAATGGGGCCTTTATCCCAGTACACGGAAATGTTAAGGTAAAATTACAGATGAATGTGCAGCCATGAGCGCACGATGAGCTGGAGCAGCGAGGGAGAGCTGAAAGCCTTTTATCCACACTTTCTCGGGGGTGCATAATTAAGACAATTACGCCCGAGCGCCACCCAAAGACACTTGCAGTAGCGCCGCTAAGCCGGCGGGGGCGCGGGCGGCGAGGGAGGCACAACACCGCTCTGCTGAAATGTGAGCAGTGTTTGTTTGCGGGACTGCGCGCGCGCGGCGGGGCTAATCTCTCGTCTAAGGCCATCTAATGAAGAATAAAACCGTTTAACTGGCACGGCAAGTGAAAAAAAATTCGTCAACGATATTCGTCAAGGAGCCGAACGGAAGCAGCCCAACGTTGTGTCCTAATTCCTGCAACCTTTAAGCAAACCTGAAGCATTTGCTTGTTATTGCATGTGACCTTTTCATCTCGCCTAAAGCACCGCTCATCTCCTTTATGGAATCCACTTCTGCTGTTAGGGATTACTGTTAGTTCGCTGACTGTCATCGCTCCCTCGCTCCCTCTCCTTTGCTTCTCATCCTCTCTTTATCTTCCCCTCGCTGTGCCGCAGTGTAGGCAGGGACTTGTCTCCCCTAATTATCTTGAAAATGATTCGATCATTCACCACCGAGGATCCCTGATGACGTCTGACAAAACAAAAAAAGACAAGTTTGTCAGGTGGGAAAGTGAATCGAGTCGAGCCAAAAGTCTCGCGACTGCTGCGCGGGACAACGGCGCTGTGTGTCGAGGAGGGATTCGAGGAGCTTTATAACTTCGCTGTCACCTGCATTTCTAGCAGCAAAAACCACAGATTTCTAATAGTTTCCCGTCAACTTAGAATTTGAAAGTCAACACAAAAAAAACAGTGTGTCCAAATAAGACACGGCATTATAGGGAGGATGTTGGTGTTCGGATCAACTCATCCTCATTCCCAGCTGCTCAGAGCTGTGGTCGTAACGCTTCACAATATGAGGCCGTCAGCCCTCTCCCAGCGTCAGCTTGTGATGTGACTGTTTTGAATAGCTCGGCGCCATCTGTTTATGCTCAGTACGTGGGCTCCCTCCCAAAACAAATGGAAATATCCCTCGACAATAATTGCGTTTTAGCGTCAAGTCTGAGGCGCGTGCAGCGGAGCATTTGCTCAGTTTGACGAAACAAAAGAAATCACTGCCGGAAATGTGAAAACTCCCGCTTGGAAGTGGGAGACCAACGGCGCGCTCGCGTCTTCGGGTCTGGCGGTTAGTTAAGCACGAGGCTCGGCAGCAGCAGCAGTGCCTCTCAGCGTCAGGCGTGGAGCCGCAAATGTGAAACTCAAGGTTGCAAACGGGATTTCGACTCCGGTCCCGTCATGCGATGTCCAGCATTTGACTTTGACCTGACTTGGAGCTCGACGTGGCGAAACCTTTGACATGATTCGACTATTATTTGAGGCTTGAATAACGCTGGCACGGCCCCTCCCTCGACACATGTTTACCCACCTGGCATGTTCACTCACACCTCCAATCCCTCCCCAACTGTAGACGGCCACTCATTTACTTCCACCTTCCCATGCTTTATTTACGAATCAAGTGTCTGGAGTCCGTCTTTTAGGTTCAGAGTGTATGTTTGTGTATGTGTGTGTGTGTGTGTGTGCAGCCCCCCCCCCTCATGCACGTCAAGAGCGCATGTTCCTTGGTCTCCACCCCCCAAGGCTGACAACACCCATGCTTATTGGGGCTTTGTTGCCGTGGCAGCGTTTCATTATGTAAACGATGTCTCCCCGATGAGAAGCAGGCAGGCGCAGCCGCGATGTTCACCGCTCCAGACTGTGTAAAATTGGCTTCAGGGACCAGTGAAGGATTGTTGCTATATTAAGCAGTCATCTTAACAATGTCTGTCTTTCTAATATCCTCGAAATAGAAAGCACACCCGCATTTATTTTTCATACAGTGAGTGCTAAAATATTACTGGAATTATCACAAATGCATCAACATTTCATTTGATACTCCATCAGTTTCATGCATAGCGGTTCCAGCCGTCCGCCATTTTATCTGAATTTCTTTTATCTTCTTCTGTTGAATATATCACTCTGAATGTATTACCCCTCCATCCTCATCAGTGCCGAATGAATAAGCTTACTCTGAGGAATGGTACTAATGGTTTTTCTGCTCTATATCATCTTTCATATCCCGGCCAATATTAAGAGCTCTGTTCCTCTCAGACGTCGAACATGGCCCAAAGACATGAATCTATTCCATGCGTATATGTAAATCTGGTTTAAATTGGACACAGGTCTTTCTTTTGTCCACTTTTCTGTATCTGTAAAATAGCCACTATCCTTCCATTTTACTCTAGAAATGTCAGTGATTATGTCCATCTTCCTTACTGCCCTATTACGCCCCAATATTATGACGAGCCCCCCCCCCTCCACCTAGACACCAGGAAGCTTGAACAAGCACCCCGTTTCCTGCTTCCTCTGCAATCACTCCAGAAACTGCGTCGACGCCTTGGTTCTAATGAAACAGCTATTTTGAATAAGTGACCCCGAGATCAATAGTATTAACCTCCAGGGCCCACGGCAGCGTTGCTGAAGGTGGCGGAGCAAGTCAGGACCTTAATTAATGAGCAGCAACGGAAATTGCTCCCTGCTCCCCGCGCTTCTCCGACTACGTGGCCTCGTCCGCCCAACTCACCAGCCTGTTACCTGTAAGCCTCGTCTCCTGCACAAATTATTATATGTAACTTTGTGGGATTGGCAACAAAATTTGTTTCGTTCTTGAATCAGACTGGTTTAAAAACTGGTAAATATGGTAAATGTTATGTAGAGTTCAGGCAGGATTAGGGAGAGCTTTTCATTTCTTAACCATGTATTTGCACTTAACCGCTGATTTTCCAACATCCCTAACCAACACTTTCCCTCCATTAAAACTTCCTATCAAACATTTACAATCAAACAATTTTGTGCGTACAGTCTCACCCTGCCGCTCTGCACGGGAAGCCTAGAATAGGGCTGAAACACCTAAATGTGACTACACATAATAACACTCAGGTAGCGGAGGTGAAGGGCCGATGGCACAGAAGCAGATGTGGCCTATCTGATTTGATTTGATGATGTAAAGTAGAGTGGGTATACAGCACGATCATAGAGAAACAGTCAATTGCGCAGCGTTACTGCTCATGAGGTTGGTAGGTTTGGAGCTGGAGTCGGCAGCGGCAGTCAGGCGATGGAGCCGCTGCATCGAGGCCGACTCAGCCGTGAGCGGTTGGTTAACTGCTGAACGACTCCTTTTTACGGTCCGACACAGATAATAACCGGCATAGAAAAGTTAACTTCACATGTCCTCTCAACTTTGCCGCGTACGGCTCCCTGCCGGAAGCCTGTGAAGGCTCGCGCAGCATTTGGTTTTCCACTCGGAGCAGCTGTCAACCATAGCAGCGCAGCCCCTTTTTATGGAAGGTCACGAGAAAAAAAACTGCAAGTTGAGCAAACATCCAAAAAATAAGAGATAAGTTCAAAATTTAGAAAAAATTTTTGGTCAGAAATTTTGTTAGGTTTATTATCTACATTGCAGCCAGAAGCGCCTCGCTAAACGCTGAGCTCACTGGGAGAGAGAGATGCAACATCCAGAGTCAACAGAATATGCAGCGAAAGGGATGAACATTGACCGCTCTGTAGTAGACTTTGCAGTTTATACATCGTATCATTTCGCAAGACGTGTCCTTTCGACGTTCGTATGAAGTCGACGTTTACGCGTGGCCCTTTTAAACGCCGACCCTCTTTTGCTCAGGCCGCCAGGCGTTTCGGTTGCAGTGCGGTAAATAAAGAGCAATAGGCGTAGTCCAGGGCCCCGCACAAGGCTGAGAAACTGCCACTCACACATCTGTATTCCGCTCAGACCTAAGCAATCATTTGCCGTTAGCATTAGCAGTACAGAGGTCTGCTGTCTTCCAGGCCTGCCTGTAACCCCTGTTTATTACAACTGGTCCAACCTTATCGCCTCCCTTACTTACTTCGCCTTAATCCCCCTTTATAGTTTTCACCAACTTTAATTAGTTCATGTCCGGAGCTACTATTAATCCTGGGCATGATTTAAAATACAGAATCCAGCAGACTGGAAAACCTTTGTACACTACATGATTGCGAGACCTTTCCCTTCACTGGGAAATATTTCACCAATGACAGCCTGACCACAAAAACATCCCACTCTTCAATCATGAACTCAAAATAATTTTATGCGCCGGTGTTTCAATCCCAGCAGGCTCTGTGGAGGTGGTTTTGGAAGATGAAGGCACGGCTTGAGCAGTGACCTTGGGACACTGTAATCACTTCAGTGACCTCTCTCTGCCCTCAAATCCTTCATTCTCCGCACTGTTTTTTTTTTCCCCCCGATGCATTTGTGCACGAAATACTGGAGACTTATGACCGAAAAAGTATAATTTCAGTGTGAGATATGGCTCACAAATTGAAGTCTGATGCAAACATAATGAAATTTTCTATCAGAGGCACCTTTGCCCTCACAAAAATACGCACCTCACACTCGCCAGACCCACAGCGGGGCCTTATTCTGATGATGATCAGTTTGGAAGTAAATGAAGATGACGTCTGGGGTATTCAGCTCCTGCAGGACTGCGTGTGGTAGATAGATACCGAATACAGTCGGAAAGTGAGCTCAGCGTGGTGTAAAAGCTTAAAGACAAATGAGTCAGTCCTGCCACATGCTCAGTTGAGCAGATGAGCTCCTTCCCTCATCTCAGATGGGCTCACAGCATTTGATCCGCGGTGAAAACATTAGCACCCCGACTCGGATTGTCACACGGCTGGAAAATATATTCTCATATATCAAAACGATTCTGTTTTGTCACCCCATTAAGCCTCAGTCACCAAGCGGTCGAAGGAGGAAATTTTCTGATGGGTGTCATTTTCACAACGATGCCGACATTCGTTTGGGATTTGCTCTTTGTGAAGAACAGAATCTATAAACACTCATAACCATTCGCATGATGTCGTAGTATAAAACAAACAGTTTTCGTGTTTATAATATTTTTAACTTTATGAGCCACAGACTATTTTCAGGGTAATTTTATCACTTTTACCAATAAAACTCTTACCTTTTATCTTGGCAATTATAAGGGGTTAACTGTACATGGTACAGATTGTTGTTTTTTTAGGTTAATTAGATTCATTTGCATTGAAATTGTAATTATAAAATGCTGACAGTAGTTATATCTTTTCATAACTGTGTCAAGCCGAATGTCTGGAAACTGGCAATATCAGAACCATAATGGTGGGATACGCTGATTTAGTAATTTGCAAATGGAAAAATTTTTTTAGAATGTCACTCTGATGAACTCTTAACAGTCACACAGCGCCAGAAAATCATATTGCAATAATTCCCCGTGTGTATAACTATTTAAAATTTGTATGAATATAACCAAACTCATGAACGGCACTCCTGCTATTCATATGCCCCTTAAACTCCTAAAAAATAAACTTAAATTCTATTGCAGTAGTCCACAGACATGTATATATTGTGACATGAAAACTTGTACATATCAATTCTTTTTTCTTTTTTTTAGTTCAGTTTGCAAAATGTATTGTTAAATGCTTGCACAGTGTAAGTTAAGTTAAAACCAGAGCCAAATTCCTTCTTCATGTGCACAAAATTGGCCAAATCACGCTTTCATCAAACAGTCTTGTCAGTGAATTATCAGCATATCTCATTTTAGCACAACTTCTCAATCACCGCGACGTCAAGCAAATGCATGCAAGTGGGATGTAACATGCAGACGATGCAGAAACCTGCTGAAATTTCAAGGCCGGATTCCTGAAAATTGCTATGTAAGATTAAAAAAAAAAAAAAAAACGACCAATATCATCGTCTGTTTATATGGATATGTGGCCTGTTATGGCGCAATTGGGACTTTGTGAATTACTCAATTGAAAATAAGGTGTAGACACTATAATTAAATTTGATGCAATTTGAAAACCACTTTTCCTGCCAACACTCTTTTGCATAGACGAAGCGCTGGAAAGGTCAGGTTGTGCCGTTTCATCTGATGTGTGCCCAAAAATTGCTGCTATGTAGACTTAGTGAGTAATTCAGTCAAGAGGGAGGGATGCAAAAAAAAAAAAAAAAAACTGAATGCGAAATCCTCCATATAGCGCTCTTAGCGTTAAGAATTATTTCTATTTTGATTTCTCTTTGACGATGTAGGCTTTTCCCGAGAACCAATAGGGCCCACTGTCGTTAAAGCATAATCTGCACCATTCCTTGCATCCCCGTTTTTCGCTGCTGTCATCTTTGTCTAATTTCACAGATAATGAGATTGGAGGAACTGTCATGTCCTCCACCTACTTGTCCGGCTAAAACCATGAGCCGCGATGAGAGCTGTTTACCTCAGCATGACTTCGCGGTATTAGCATTTCGAGAAAAATGGTTTTTTCTCGAAACATCATCACCGTAAAGCTTTATGTGACATCGTTTTTGAATCTGCATTGGGAAAAAAAAAAAAAAAATGGTGATCCCTCTCTGAAATATCTCAATGTCCTGGTTCCTCTTTCAGGGCCGTTTGACATACATAGCCACTATAATGGGGGATTATCTTTAGATGGGATTAACAGCTGTGCATGGAGTGCATTTCTGAAAGTAAAAATGCAGTAATCCAAAATGCTCAGGTAATAATCCCGCACCTATTTCTCCAAATTCCGCACCATTATTTTGATTGTTGTCGCGAGCCGTGCTCAGCGTCACAGGACGGATCTGAAGCAGGCCTCGTCGTCGGTGTCGGCCCCTCCCCCGCTAGCGTCCGGTTCAATTTTCTTGAAAGAAAATACTTTTTGAGGGAGCTTCTGTGAGATTACGCCAACATGCGTCTGCTGCTGCATCTGTCTATTTGCATGTTTGGGGAAAACAGCAGTGACATTCAGCAGGGAGCCAGATGTTTTGACATCCATGGCCATTTCATGACCGCGGATTAAACCCCCCCAGTCTCTCTGAGAGAAAACAAGGCAAAACAGGACACACAGGAGAGAAAGACAGAGGATGAACACACACACACACACACACAGATAGCAAAAAAAAAAAAAATCTGTACAACCAGTGACACCAGTGATTGTTTTCACCAGTTCCTGGCAAATTACTCCCAAAGGCCAGCCAGTTCCAGAGAGGAGAGAACAGCTCGGCTCAGCTCAGCCCATTCACCTCAGAAGACATGCAGCTCGGTGGATTACCAGCAGCAAGCTGACTAATGCACCGGAATAGTTAGGTATTTAGAGATTTTTTGGAGCAGAACACTTCTGGCAGTGATGACGCAACAACAAATGGTGAACAAATTGCTGACTAAAGGCAAACAGACAACACGAAAGCATAAAGCCTCCGGCCACTGCCTCCTGTCGCCAGCACGGAGGCATGACAAAAAAAAACAGAACAAAACACTGACAAAAATGATGAGCATCAGAGGGAAAATTAGCCGATGTGCTGAGTGAATTTTGGATTTCATCATCAAAAAAAAAAAAAAGAAAAAAAGAAACGCAGCATCGCACAGAGAAATGTGAGACGAGGCTAAACTATCGCACAGTCCAAAGCCAACAATGGGAGAACGCCTCGGCGTGGAATGTAGAGCGGTGTTTATTCAGCAGATATGAGCGCTCTGGAGATATTAGCTGGCGTTAGGCAAATGCAGTGCTTGAAAAAAAAAAAAAATAAATAAAATACAAATATTGCAAAGTCAATTCTGTGAGCCGGTCAAAATGAGCAGTGAGGGCAGGTACAGGACTCGTGTGGTCCCTCTTTCCGGATCCACCGAAGAGCCTCGCTGCGACTTCTGAAGCAGCGGCAGGATGACTGATGGCTGATTCCTCCGCAGGGAGAACTGCACTCGTCAAGATGAGAGGGGATCGAATCGAGATTTTTGGTCTGCGTATGGTGGACAGACAGAAATGATATCCGATTCTCGCAAGTGCTCAGAGACGACGGCACAAAGCTCGCCGGCGTGAGAGTTTGCGTCCGTTGGTTTTGTTTTATTTCGTGACCGGAAGCAGGGCGTCAATTTGGACTTGAGTTTTACTTCTGGTTCAGTCTGTGGAAAGCTTTTTTTTTTTTTTTTTGCCATCCAGGGCTTTACAGCTTCGGTGCTGCTCAGCAGAGAGTTACAGCAGGATGGATTGCCACACTTCAGTGGGAGGCACAACTGGGCATTGTCTGCATAACGATGGTATTGTGCTTCCTAAAAATAGAGCCCAGCGGAAGTAACTCGATATCAGACAGAGTCGCCTCATTAAAGATCTGAACCCAGGTAACAAAGGAAGCCTGCACATATATAGGAAACCAAATAGGCCCCAATATGGAACCTTGTGGTACTCAGAAGGTGGAAGCATGGGAGGAGACATGACAGATCTCACTTGGAGGTGGGCGGCAAACCACTGAAGGACCTTCATTTGGGGGATAATATGAGTCAAAGAGGAGAGAGGTGGTTCTAAATTAAGAGGAACTGAGGAGAAGAGTTCTTATCGACTATTTGTGACTGCAGAACTAATTACTTAATTGATTACATTCAGTAAGATTTTGGGTCCGTGGGCGCATCTCTTCATAATTTCCTCCTAAAACCGTGGAGACCCCCCGCTCCCCCCTCCGGAGAGAACGGACCCCACCAAGAACCGGAGGCAAAATTCGCCAATCACAGGGCGCCAGTGTCACTCAGAAACCCTGGGCTGACAGAGGAAGCGGAGAGATGCGCTCTCAACATTCCCGCGCACAGATCAGCACGCAAGTCAGCGATGGAGAGTGGCAGATCTCTGATGTGAGGCGAGTCGGTTTCCTCCAGGCAGCGTGGCCCGGATCTGCGTCAGTACCGGGAAAGCTTTTGACAGAGAAGGACTCCGCCGCCATGACGCCGCAAATCCTTCCAGCCGGGGCTCGTTTCTCACAAACCGCCACAGTTTACATGTGGCAAACGGTCCTATGTATTTTGGATGCGTCACAATATGATACTGACTCATGCTGTAGATTTTCGCCAACCGTCTGGAGTATAATTAGAAATTAGATGACCAAAACAGTGATTTTTATATGTTAAGTATATGTCATTGAGTTAAAAGTACCCAATGTTTTGTACAATAGATTTTTTTTTTTAATTTTACGTATGAGAAATACAAAAAAAAAAAAGTCGTAATACACTGTGTCTGGTACAGATTTGGAGTTTACAGTTTGGGCTGAACAGTCGCTGAGAAGGATGGAAAAGAGAGACTGAACTGAATTTTGCATTAGTCACCGGAGGAAAATGATTTTAAGCTGACCCTGTCAAGAAAGCAGAAAATCCTCTGAGCTCACTGGGTTCAAGATTTATTTGGAATCATTTTCCTAAACTTGGGATTAGACTTTTGAGGCGGCCGGCCGCTCCCTCCTCGGCCCCCCATCGAAAATCTCCTCGCATGCAACTCATGACTGCGCATGAAACCACACATGAAACCTGTCGATGGAGGCCGGGCAGCACGTCAGTCCAACACCTGCAGCTCGCGCGCCTTCTTAATTCCAGCTTGCACGTGCGCGGCCTCTTCCCGCCACTGCGTAAACCAATCAAGACTTTCCGCACACACGGCGGTGAGCGTCGTAATGTTCTAAACGATGGCCCGGCGCCATCCCAACCGCATGGGCTTCCTCGGAGATCCAGCCGTTAGATCGGGGATTTGAACGCGGTGGGAGGGCCCGTTGTTTTGTCAATGAGATTAGAGCTTGCGTCGGCGTTGCGGAGGACACAGCTGCCTGCGCCGTGATTGATGAAGCGGCTCCAAACTCCTCTCCGGGTATCTATTGATTCACTCCCCGTGGCTCGCCTTGCACTGTATTAATCTGTCTGAAAAATATGCAAGAGCTACGCGCCTGGACGTGCAATGCGAGGAGGACGTGAATCCACCGGCTGGCTCCCACGGCCACGGTAAATAATCTGTGACGGCGCCGCGCAGAGGAGAGCGGCAGAGGCCCCGGCGAAAGTTGTTTTTTTTACCCCCACTGATGTAAGAAACATGCAGAAACTTAATCGTGAATATTCATATTTGAATCGCTCGAACTGGGAGCGTTAATTGCAGGGGGGCGATTCCGGCGCTCTGTTTGCTCGTGTCGCTAAGCGAACCAGGTTAGGGTTGGGAAGGCGTCGACGCCGGAGTCGTCAAAGCGGCGGCGGCGGCGATATGAGTAAACAAGAGCCGATGCCGGCGAACTCTCGGGCCCTGAAATGTTGCAATTCCGAGAGAGAGAGTGTGTGTGTGTGTGTGTGTGTGTGTGTGTGTGTGTGTGTGTGTGTGTACGTCACGCTTTGGCACATCGCGTTGTCTGCACAAGTTAGCTTCACAAGGACATGGTGAAACTAACGCGACGTGATTCAGCGGTGTTGACGCTGGCTGCTTCGCCTCACAGCACCCGACCCCCTCCGCCCCACCTCCCACCCCCACCCACCACCGTGTCTCCGCGTTTCAGTTCTCACATGCATAGGACTGCGACGGGGTGGACGCCACAGAGCGGACGACTGATGACTGTCGCACAGAAAAATGCCACTTTAGCCCCGCTGCCATGCAATATTTGCCGGTTTTCGCCGGTTTTCCAGTATGACTGGTCGATTCCAGTCTCAGACCTCATTGTGTTCTTAGCCCTCATAGATTCTTTACCACATCCCACTTGTCACTTGTATGGACTCTCCTGAGGACCGCGTCCGTCATACATTTCGCACAACAATGACATCAGGTTTTTTGTTGTTTTTTTTAAAGCATGCTGATTTCACTTCACTTTTAACTGAGACAGAACATTCACACATATTCCAGTACAGTTGGAGTTTGCGCAGAGGCACGGAGACCGGCGCCAACAACACAATCAGCTGCCAACAAATTGAGATGGAGCTGTCACTCAGACTTTTAAAAAAAAAAAAAAAAAAAAAGTCACAAATGACTGCATCCTCATTTCACAGAGTTTTAAATAATCTTCATTCAGAGCGTGAGGACATCATCGTCCTGTGTTGGCATGGTAACACTGACGTTGCCCAGAATAATTTGCTCAGCAAAAAATTTGGAAATCTTGCAAGCAGAAATAATAAGCACTAGGGACACCGCCTTGGTGACATCAATATAAAAAAAAAAGAAAGAAAGAATGTATCCTCTCAAAAACTGAAAATTAATTCATCCACAACACGCCACGTTGAGTGCGGCCCCAAAAAACCGTTTATCAGGCCGACGTCCTTAGGCGCAGAGTTGTAACGGACCCAGACATTTCTTTATACACTCTAGAACACACACACACGCAGCCCTCGCGGACATGTGCATACGCCACAATGCCAACATTCCTGCACATGAATCTCACTCACAGCAGCAACATTAGTTAATGCTGCATATCAGAATGTATTGTGTTCTTTCTGTGTCACGTTTTTGCGCTGTACGTCATCGCTGACTCGTATATTCAGGTTTGTTTTGGTATATCATTGAAAAAGACACAAGAGAAATATCCTAACGATCACTTGCTTCCATATGTAATTTTAGCAGCAGACTACCTTGAATTGAGAATGTGAATAAGATATGGATTTTTTTTTTTTTTTGTCATTATGGGGATAAACGGGGGTATGTGGGGGCATCGCTGTCGCTCTGAAAAAGCAGGGCAGTCAGAAGCTTCTGTAGGCCAACAGCTTGCAGAGGAAGGGAGAAAAAAAAAGCTGTGGAGATGGCAGGTGGTTCCGGCTTTAATGGACTGCTTCCCTGAAATAATTTGTGGGACATATGGTTGCCAACATTGGCAGGGTCAATACTGATTCTCCCTGGGCGATTCCCTGCTCCTGCGCCATTCAAGTCTCTGATAGACGGCCACTGGCACCATGTGACCCTCTTAATGATGCAAAACCGTGAAGTTTGTGCTCCCTAAAACTGGGAAGGCAGAGCCACACCAGCTTCTGACCTTCAGATATGCATCCATGATGGTAAACTGCACGATGCTGAATGTTTTGGGAGGGGGTTTTACATAAGATGAGACTGTTTTCTCTATTATTATTGTTATTGGCTTATTTTATTAATAATCATTAGCTCATCTTGTGATGTGATTTGGATAAAGAAGGCTTTCTAACTGGCACTCTGGGAGAAAGTCCCTCTGGCAGTGGGTCTCAAGGCAAATCTCTCCCGTGCGCAGGGGCGCAAATAGCATTGTTGGCTAAGGGCACCTTGCTTCTGCTAGCATCTGCCGTTCCCATGTCATCTTTTTTCATGTTATTCTGGAGCTGCTGCTGCTGCTGCTGCCCCGGGGCTTCCGTGAGTCAGCCATTCACACTTGCCATTGATTTGGACGTGGGGAGATGAGAGGGAAAGTTGCTGTGGAGGTTAATCTCGGAGTTTGTTTTTTTTTTGAGCCTCTCTGTCAGCGCAGCATGCCACGCTGCTGCCTCGGCCCTCTAACCGGTTTTAGACGCTGAATCTGACGTCGATATAGAGGTAATAATTGCGAGACAGGCCATGCCCTGCACCAGATTTACTGTCTGCGGTGGCCTTAAATGTATCAGATCAAATCAAACTTTGTTTGTGTAGCACCTTTGAGACGTTTAAAATTCAACACAGAGCGCTTCGCAACATCAAACCAAATACAACTATAAAACCAAGTACATCTGTTTCACACCCAGTCCAAAGAATATCAACACAGGCGCGGGCACACACACGCGCACTTAAATGTATCACCTAAAGATGTGAGTGCATCATTATTAACAGGAACAATGAGGAAAGATATGCAGAATATGTGTTTGTTTTGTTTGGGTTTTTTTTTTTTGTTAGTTTGTTGTTGTTGTTTTTAAAAGTGACCTAAACACATGAAATCAATAAGCACTTGATGGTTTAAACTGCATAAAGTTTGCTTACTCCCACTGAGTGTGAGTTTACAGGGGCAGCGCCTTCCGAGTAGCGGCCAATGACACGGTGAAATAATCTTATTTTAATGGTTCATTATCCACGAATAGCTGGCCCCTCTTAGGCTGCTCGTATATATCTGGAGCATAATAGCTGGCTCGACTATATAAATGCAATAAATCTGCGGGACAACTAAAGAGGAGTTTCCGCACAGGCTGTGTTTGGTGCGGCTCTCTGACGGCTGCGCAGTCTGTGCCCGTTTACAGTAACATCGCCGCGCTACGTCATCACTTGTAGCGGCCAAAATAAGCCGGTCAGGCGTATTGATTTGCGTAAAGGTAGCAGCTCAAGCAGCCGGAACCTGGAAACACGGAGACCCGATGACAGCTGCGTGAATGAAGGCCGCGAGAAAGCACTACTTCTCGCCATCGATCGCAAACGACACAAAACTGGCAGATTTTTTTTTTTGATTTGATCGATTGATTGATTGATTTATGCGGGTGATAATCGTCCCCTTTGGCCGCTTTAAGCTGTCAACGTTCGTCCGTCTTTGTTAGTTCGTCGACGGGTTCCTGTGTTTATTTGTGACGAACCCCGAACAAAAACAAAGGCGCAGTAGCGCGTGTGCCAGCGCGTAAAAGTGGTCGCGCACATCCGCCGCCGGAGACGGAGCGGCTGCGGTGATTAGTCCTGCCAGGTTTCTCTGGCAACCCTGTCTGTGCCTGTGTCTCCATGGCAATGAAAGGCGGTTAACCCCCACCACCCCCCTCTTTTTTTTCCCCCATGAAAGGTATGAGGCCCGATTTCTATACGTGATAGGTCATAAACTCGGGCTGCAGGACCGAGATCCGCCGCGGCCTCGTTGCTGCAGCCGCTGCTGATGCCGCCGCCGCCGCCGCCGCCGCTGCTGTGGATGCAGATAAAGACGCAACAAAGGGACGTTTCACCAGGACGCGCGTGACACAATGAGGCACCTCAGTCACCAGCGCCGGCGTCAGCGCGCGCACGCTCGCAGCGCTGCGGACGACCGCTACCTTTCATTCATTTGCCTATTTTTCTGGGGAGGTGCTTCTTTTTTTCTTTTTCTTTTTTTGGTTTATTTATTTATTTTTCTTTGCATCAAGTGGATGCAAGTGCAGCATGTGCTCTCCAACCCCGACACACATCGTGCAGGATGCAGGGCCTCGGTGTGCAGCAGCTGCTGGCGTCTCAAACACGGCAGCGTCCACATGCGCCGCGATGACGGGAGGGGAGAAAGAAAAGAAAAAAAAAAGGCTCCCCCATCAGTGGCTGCTGTTGTTGTCATTGACCTCAAAGGCTGATTCGAGCACCATGCAAA
>CAAKHG010028057.1:0-10659 GCA_901007715.1 Dactylopterus volitans
AGCTGGTGAGAAGTAGCACAGCATCCACATCAGCCGCGGCTCCGACGCCGACTCGGAGACGGCGGCGGCGGCGTCTTCAAATTTAGCCGGCTTTGCTTTTGAGGTTACTCTCAAGACTTCCGCGGCAGCGGCAACGCGGTTGCCAGTTTGGTATCCGTCCCAGTTTGGTGTTAAGTGATTCTTCTGTGTTCAGTTTTTATTGTCATGTTGCAGTCCAGTCAAGCACCTGTGTCGACTATGTTTTCGGTGGCATGATCTTGAGCAAGATCGTCCATCTGCAGTGATGGAAACTGCCTCCTCGCATTCCTGCAGGCTTGCACACCAACAGAGCACACACCCACTGACCGAATCGATGGAGCCCGTGGAATTGCAGTCACTCTTTCCATTATGTCCTGCATCCTCGGTTATGTAACATCACATGTCCACACTCCCACTTGAGCGATCTTTCAAGGATAATCAAAATTTTCGGTGTTTTATGGGCCCTTTGATATTAGGTGGGGCACAGTGATTTTTTTTTTTGTTTTTTTAATATCTCAAAAGCCCTTTGTGAGAATATGTTCTTCAATCGGGCAGCTCGATAGCCATAAGCGCCACGTTTTAGATCATACTTAATCCTAAAGTAAGAAAGGAGAATATTTTGGTTCCGATGGCAGCGTGTTAATGTGGAACACTGCCTGCAGGTGCAGTGATTTCCCAGGGAAAAAGATTCCACCTTACCTTATTTCCTCACTTTGCCCCACATTGCCCACTTCCACATGCAAACTACAACTGCAGATTGACTGAGATGTTCGGTAGATCGCCTGGAAACTGGCCTGAATGTACATTTCACATGTCAGCCGATGACTTAGATGCTTTTTTGTTAAAAAGCCTGTTGTTGTTTTGGGGTTTTTTTTGTTTTTTTTGAGCACGGTTTTACCCCGAGCACTACTTTTTGGGTTTTTGTTTTGTTTTGGTTTGGGTTTTTTTTGCAGCCTTGCAGCCAAATAGAAACGCAAGCACTTGACACTTCTGTATGTTAAAGCACATCACCGGGAGACAGAACGGAAATACCCAGAAGACGTTGATTTCCATTGACCTCCTCGTCCGCCTCGACGGTCCTGCCCCTCTACCCTCATTATAACAAACACTCTGCCTCCGTCTGACCATTCGTCGGCTGCCATTTCGTTGGCATGGTGACAAGACGAGGCAAATCCATCCATTGTCAGCGCCCGATCTTAATCTAGCTGTTACTGCCTAATGGTGTATAGGTGAACTCCAATTAAGGCCCCCTTTTTTTTTTTACATAGCAAATTAAAAATAGGACCAGAATGAGGAGTCATCATCCGGCTTTGGTCCATTTACGAGTGAGCCGGTGCAGTCATTTCAGTCAGAGCTCAACTGCAGAGTGAAAGAAGACCTGCGTGTATAAAGTACAATGACACCCAGTGCACTAAAGTAAAGTGGGCACCACTTTATTTCAGGGGGTCTCAAAATTATTACACACTGATTGGTCACATCCCATATTTATTCACAGTCATATTGTCTGGAATGATTAGCAGGATAGGTTGCATTTTCAGCATAAAACGGTGTAGTTTGCTGGTGATTCCACGGAAAGTACAAACTAAATACTCAATGTGAGCGCTACTGTCACCACTTTATTAGTTAACTGATGGTTGATCAACAAAAACAGGAGTAAATAAGGTAAATGGCCTTTACTGCAAATTTTTATTCGTTGTCGCCGCTCAAATATTAGACACCATAAAAATGATAATAATATTTCATATATACTAAATATGCACCAAAGAGTAATCAGCCAGCTGCTGATAATGTTGCAGTAAAGCGCATGTCAGAATGAATGTACCAGTTGAAGACGGCCTCTTATCTTCTCCATGACCATCATAGATCCAGGGACAGTCTCCGAAAGTATTCGGCGGTCATTTTCCAACGACACACCTGCGGAACAAAGCTTTACCCAGCACAGCGTAGTTTGGCTGCTCAAGGCTGTCGTCCAATTTCTGTCCATGGTCATAGTTGTGTTGTGTTTGTGTAAACCGGTTATATTGCACTTTATTCCTCCAGCGAGCGGGAGACGACCAGCGACTCGAGGGGAGTCTGTCATGTACGGCGTTTTGAGGAAGGGGTCTACAGTATTGAACATAGCACACGACTGCTTATAATGTTGTGACCTTTTTGTCTATACTATTGTGTACGTGGGGTGTGTGTGTGTGTGTGTGTGTGTGCGTGTGTGTGGGTGGGGGACTTAACCGATTTATTGCACACTATTATACCCAGCTGAAATAACAGCATTGCTATTTTGTAATATAAAAGAATTGTAAGTATGATTGACAGTGTCGTCCTTTTCTTCCATCACGATGCACCTATTTATTTATTTTTTTACAGAAGCTAAATTATGTTTTGCTATATGTTTAAAAGGAGAAAAAAAAACCCTATATATACATCTTCCGTAAAGGTAAGTGCGATTCAAAGACCTTTACGGACGATTGACAAAATGATCGTAAAAATAACTGGTAAAACAATTTGATACAAATGAAATAATCAATAGATTTGAAAAATACAGTTGTAAGGAAAAGACTGAACCACTGTATGAATTATAATGGGGATTTTCTTCACTGACTGGTGGCCCAGATTGCTCCAAGATTTCATAGGACACAGTGAAGTCGTCTCTGCTGTTTATGAACACATGACAAGGACACATTTATTTTAAAATTGCCCTTTTTTTTCCCTCCCTAAAAAGGAAACGTATGATTCCTTACATGTTTTTTATAAAAGGCCTTTGTAACTGAAGGTTATCATTTTTAAAAATCTGAAATTAGTTCAACTGAGGCTAAATGTGCATCTCATGGAGCAAAACAAAAGTGTGTTTTAATAATACATGGCATAACAAACCTCTAACATTGTTTATGGGAGTATGTTGTAATTACAGCCATAATGAATTAACATTTTATGGGAACGGCAATAAAAGTTTCACCTGACGTTCATGCATGCCTTCATGTCACCATAACGTACTTCCTGATTTTCAGTATTTCAAATTCAAATTTGCTCTCCATTAAAATGCCAAACAACGAATTTGACCAGTTACGTCACAATTGTGTAATTTTTAAACTAAATATTCGTAAATATAGTGTATTTTTTTAACATGTCCTGAAACAAAACATTTGCTGTGTTTATATATGTAAACATTTTATTTATTTGTATATATTTTACAATTTAATTTAGCTGTTACAGTAGGAATAATAAACAATTTTTCTTCATCTTAAGAATAGAATAGGTGCGTGGATCACTTTGTCATCCATGATCCAATGATTGCACTTTGCTTTTGATACAGTTTGCAGAGTCTTCTTAAACTGACATAAATATGATATTAGAGCGTGCAGTATATTACATCAGAAACATTAGGACCAAGGGTTTTCTTGCGATGTCAGTTAATCAGTTGCTACCTGCTGCAGGTAATTCGCTCCACTGGTCAAACGTTTGCATGCAGCTACTCATTCATGTAGAAGTTGTCTCTATTTTCCCTATAATTTCCATGTCACGCTGTTTATGATAGTTTGAAATAATACAACTGTACAGTGACCAGAAACATCTGATATTAATGATGTGCATTTTAGCCTTTGGATTAAAATATAATTTGGGGAATGACAGACATTTAGGTGACGTATGAGGGGAAAACTCAAGCCCTACCACTTGACACTCCGTAGAGCGAGGGCGAGGGTTAAGGGGTAGAGGCAGGGATGAAAATAAGGAATCGGAATTGGGCCTTGGTCAGTTAACTCGTATGTTTATCCGCTAGAGGGCAGTGATGTGCGCAGCAGCGTCTCCGTACCAAAAACCACAGAGGGATTTCTCTGCGTCTCTCTTCGTAGTATTACAGCAGACGCTATACGGGGGCAGGGGAAGACCAAATATGCCCGTACGAGAGCCCTTTATATTTGGCTTTTGCTGGGCCAGATAGGAAGGGACGCTATCAAGGGCGCATTAATATTCATGCTGTTATTAAAAGCTTTATATCCCGTGTCAATGAAACGTCATTACTGTGTTGTTTGAATTTACTGAATTAAGGAGATGAAAAGTTAAACACCGTGACTGACCCTCGCTACTCCCATAATCAAATTTCAGGCGATTTTTTTTTTTTTTTAATTTATGAGTTCATGTTAGAGGCAAATAACGAATATTTGATTTCATTTGAATTGTCAGCTATTCCGGCATACCAGTGCAGGACGAGATCAAGGTTACAAAAAAAGAATAATAATAATTACCGAGTGAAACTGATAAAAAGTTAGATATCAAGGCTGACCCTCGCTATGCCCGTGTCAAATTCCATGCAAATTTTTCCCCCCTATTATGATTTCATGCCTGAATAATATGAACACTGGCCGTTTATTTGACGTTATTGTCACAACTTGTGGGTGGGTTACTTGTTACCTTTTTAACTCGTGACCCACAAGTAAAAAAGATAACAATAATATGGGGGCGGTGGGGGGGGGTCTTCGAACATTTTTGGCCTCTGCAAGCACCAGTACTGCCTCTACCGTAATACCAGAAGCAGACGGGCAGGAAACTCCAGGCAGCGCCGGGCCGCCGGCTAGCTTGACCAGACGCCCCCCCCTCCCCTCCCCAGGATGGGCCGCAGCGTGGAGCTCAGCGACTTCCAGCGCGGCACCGTGGTCGGCTGCCACATGTGCAAGAAGTCGGTGCGCGAGATCGCCGCCCTGCTCGGCCTGCCGCGCTCCACCGTGAGCTCGGTCATCCTCAAGTGGAAGCGCGAGGGGATAACGGGGCCTCTCCCGCGCTGCGGCCGCCCGCACAAGCTGAAGGAGGAGCACCGGCAAGTGCTGGAGCAGGTCGCGCTGGAGAGGGGCCTGCCCTCCATAAAGGCGCTCACCTCCGAGTTCCGGAGCGCGTCCGGGGCCAGCGTGAGCTTCAGCACCGTCCGCCGGGAGCTGCATGAGATGGGCTTCCGCGGCCGAGTGGCTTTGTACGGCAAGCCGAAAGGTGGGTGCGCGGGTCTGGGGAGGGCTGGGGGGGCTCACATCTGGATGCACTGTAAATATATATACATATATAAATACGCTGCGTATGTTTACACTCGCATACACCTCTGCCCATGAAACGATGTGACACCCCTGTGCAGGTTTGTTTTCTTTCCTTCCTTGGAGCTGCCTGCATTCAAGCACCAATAAGTGTGCCCATGATTGGCCAGCCTGGTTCAGACCTGAGTGCTGGAAAACTGCTCGAGTCGAACTCGCGAATGCCTGGTTGGAGCCACGGTTGCGTCTTCTTAAGGCTGAATGTTATTTCCAATCCTAGACGGGTTCATCGGCGAGCTCAGCTCTGCTGTGGGCCGAGAACCTTCAGCGGGAAGGTCCAAGTCTTTCTCTCCTCACCTGTGTTGTCTCCACTCTTGAGGTCCACTTAAGCCAGATGAGCCTCATTGAGGCCAGGCTCTGGGTTTTTTTGGTGGGTGGGGGGGTGGCAAGCAGGACCTGCTGGCTTCCAAAAGAATCCCAAAGCTGTCCTGGTTCAGGCTGGAGTCTTGTGAAGCAGAGAAAAACTTTCCTCAACCACGGTGAGCGCGTTCTTTTTCTGCAAGACGCCGCTCGCCGCAACCTGCGGATAGCCGAGTCCACGCTGTTTGCGTTTAAATATGATTTGAAAAGGAGCCGGCCATAACTTGGGAGGGAACGGAGCGCTTCGAGAAAAACAGCCCAGATTCAGAACCAAACTTGAGGGGAGGCTGTGTCCCCGTGAAAGGAGTCGGGTTCATGGAACAATGTGAGCAGTCACCACAGGATCTCAATCTGGTATCACATTCTGGGAAATGAGCCGCGTCAGTTGAGTCTGATATCAGTGTTGATGACAGGATTATTTGATCATTCGTATACGACCCACAATTGAGATGCACTGAACTGCGAGTCGGCCACCAAGTCGTATTTCATTGTTTTATTTGTATGTTTTTTTTAGCCTGTTTGTTTTTTTATCATTTTTGTTTTGAAATGCCCGCTTTAAATGATTTAGCCTGACAAAGGGGCAGATTCGATACGCCGGTGGAACTCTGTGTCACTTTAGAGTGTCTCTTTTCTTTTTCTTCTCTTTTTCCCGCTGACTGAAACCAAACGGAGCCAAAGCCAACAATTTTTTATGTATTTTTTTTTTTCTGTGACGGCAGGAGAGAGGAGAGCGAAGAGGAAGGAGGCGGCGGCGGCGCCCGGCAGAGACGAGGATGCGCCGGACGACGCGTCCCGCCTGGACCTGCGCGTGGGCCGCATCGTCTCCGCCCTGCAGCCCCCGGAGGCCGGCGGCCTGTGCGTGCAACAGGTGGACGTCGGCGAGGCCCACCCGAGGACGGTGGTCAGCGAGCTGGCCGAGCACGTGCCCGTTTGTCAGGTAAGGCATTGCTCCGGCTGTGATTTCATTCAATTCGCGGCTTGTTGACATCATCCTGTATCTCGTCGCATCTCCCTCAGCCACATCCGGGTTCGTATTCTTTGTTGTTACTCGCGTTCTTCCCCTCTCTCTTATTTTTGCCATATTTAGCTCGCGTGCCTTATTCGTAGCCGTCACAGTGCCTTTCTATAAAACCCTAATAGTGCAAGCATAAATATGAAACCGCATTTGGACCTGCTGCTGGTCCGACATTAACCCGGGCATGTAGTCGTTTTTTTGTTTTGTTTTGTTTTGTTTTTTTTAAGCAAACACATGCAGCTGACAATATCAACAAGTTGTCTTGGGCGCCGGCTGGCTTCAGTCAGGGGTTAAGCGGGCGTGTGGCGCCACCTGCTGTTGTCAGTGCGCGTTGACATGTCAAAAGTCTCCATGCACGCAGGTCGAGCGTAACATTGTGACCGCCGCGTGTAGATTGTAATGCAGCAGCCCGGCAGCTCTCGGTGTAACCCAGCACAGTTCAACAGCATCACAGATGACGCCCCCAAAAAGGCCGTCGTCAAAACATGCCGTCAGAAGAAATTCAACATCAAACCCGTGCTGAAGGGAGAATCTTATCGCAGGGCTGCTACATTTTTTTGTTTTGTGGTGAACATGCGGAGGTCATAACGTTATGCCGGATCAGTGCAATATGACCTCACCTTCGCACTGATTTCCTGGAGGGGGGGGGGGGTGATGGGTGCTGTATTATATCCGGACCAGTGCGGTAATTTGAAGAGGGCATCGAATATGAAATACTGTCCCAACCGCAGTTGAAACACAAGAACCAAACCATGCCAAAAAAAAAAGGGCAACATAATTCTAGATTAATTCGGCAAATATATTGCTATAAAACATTGAGTGGATGTTATTGTGATTGTCTGCAACTTGGTGTGTGTGTGCCATCTGCGCCTCAGTGTGGGGGGTCGGCGGGGGATTTCAGCTTCTCAGCTTTTGGCAGAAAATGCCTCAGAGCTTTTGATCTGTTGGCCTTCAGGTTTACATAACCCATAAACCCGCCTAGGATTTTGAATGAAGAGATTAGAATTACGATTATTGCTTATCGACCCTCTGTGTTGTACCAAAACACACCACAGAAGTCGAAGCTGTTTTTGTTTTTTTTGTTTTTTTTAATCTTAATGTAGTTTTGGCCCAGTTTTTTCCTCTCGATTGCCTCCGACGTGCCTGTTGCTCCATCCCTCGTGCAGATGCAGAACCGCATGGCCGTCCTGCTGTGTAACATGAGGCCGGTCGACGTGGGAGGGGTGGAGACCCAGGCCAGGCTGGTGTGTGCCAGCTCGCCGGGCAAAGTCGAGATTCTCGACCCCCCAAGCGGAGCGGCTCCGGGCGACAGGGTCACCTTCCAGGGATTTCCAGGTACCGTTAACCAATAGCAGTAAATCCCAAACTCCCCGACATGTCGCTCAAACGCAGCTTCAGACCGGCGCGGCGGCGGGGATGTTCGTTCACCGGCGGGGGGTTGCCACGGTGATGCGCCGGCTGCAAAAGCCCCAGCTGAAAGTCAACGATGCTGAGCGATGGCGGCCGGTTGCGGTCAGCCTCGGCGTTCTTGAGGAGCAGCATCCCACTAAGTGATAACAGCCACAAACTCGGGGCGGATCGCCGGGACGTGTTTCCGCGGCAACGTGCCAGGCCTCGCACGGGCACACGAGGCAGCTGAATACACTCGGTATCAGTGATACTGGAAGTCATTCTTCCGTCCTTTCTCAGTCAGTCGTCCGCATCCTACCATCAATTGAAAACAATGAAATAAATTTCGATTTCATCTATAGCCTCTATATCTACGCATTCCTGTGTCGCGATGTGGTTTCCCGCTATTTGTGGCCTGTTTGACCCAAGTAAAGTTATAATGAAGCCACCGTTTTACGCGTTAGCGATAGGCTGAGGGGCGGGGGGTTCTTTTCCAATCAGCAATAGGAAAAAGTACAACATAGTGGGTAATCAAACCAGTACAGTGAGGCACAAAAAGTCCACTTGTCTCCTTGTGAACTGGGAGGATGGTCGGTTTGGACCGCCGTCAGGACTTCCAGACTTCCCGGGAACACACCAGGCAAACACCGCCAGTCGCGACCACAGCACACCTGCACGCTAACTGCTCACTTAACAAAATGGCATTTTTACTCCGTGAACATGCGGTGGATGACACATCACTGCTTGCATCTAATTTTTTATTTTTTTTTAAATTTTATTTGCTTTTCCTATTTGCATCGTTCACCCCAGGCGTCGCGGCAGAATCCCGCCTTCCTCAAAGCCCTCACGCCGCACAGTGGCGCAGAGATTGCCACTAAGACCCGATGAGGCCCCGGCTCGCCTCGTGCAACGAACCTCTTTAGCGTTAGCTGCGGTTATTGTGCTGCAGCATACGTTATTAAAGATACTCATAATACTCATTTTCGGATAAGAAAAATGCCGAACCCTCTCATGCTCAGGCCGCGTTTTGAACGGCGGTCGGCATCCAGATTTGGTGCAAGCTCTCCTCTCTGAGGCACGGAAACGCACCTGAGCGCAAGAGCCATGATGCAACCAGAACCCGCTCAGGATGAATTTGGAGGCCCGGGCGTGATCGCCAAGCCTCCCCTGCTGACCTCACTGACCTCTCACAGCTGAAACGGAGCAAATCCCCGCAAGAGGTTTTCCGTGAGCTTCTGGAGAGCCTTAGCGGAAGAAAGGAGGTCGTTACAAAGGCTTATTGCTGCCCGCGTTTAACAAGGTTATGCGAGGAAAATGACGACACACAAAATCCACAGCGGGCTCAGGGCCGGAGGAGGTTTCTGATGATGTGGCACTGACTTCTCGACTGCAGGTGAGCCGGACAAAGAGCCGAGCGGCGAGAAGCTGTGGGAGCGGATCCAGCCGGACCTCCGCACGGACGGCCGCGGCGTCGCCACCTACAGGGGGGCCGCCCTGGAAGTGGTTGGCAAGGGTGTGTGCAGAGCCCAAACCATGAGCAACAGCGCAATCAAATAAGCGCGGTGCGCCCGCCTGGCACCGCTCGTCGGAGGCAGGGGAGGAGGAGGAGGGACGGCGAGAACACGTGGTGGGGAAATGTTTTGAGAGAGAAAAATTGTAAATGTTCTCCCATAAAACCACACTGGCCATTTTCATGTGACCAGCGGAGGAAGCTCTCGCCGGCAGATGTCCAGATGAATAGCGTTACTGTCGTCTGTTTGTAAGGAAGTGATGGCTCTGGCACGGAAATAATAATAATAATTATAATAATAATAAGTTAGTTTCACCCTGACTAACACCTTATGTTCGTGAGCAACAGCGCAAAGTTACTAGTTTAGGTACACGCCGCTTGTTTTGCGAACTCTTTGTCCTGTAAGACACGTTTGTTACCGCTCGATGTTTGTGATATAAAGAACAAAGTGAACAAACGCATGTGTTTTAAAGAGCCACATTATTTGTTTCCCTTTTGCGCGGGACAGCAAGTCCCGTTCTTGATAAATGACTGAATTAGTGCAGTAATTACAGGAAGATGTGGGGAGGGAGAGAAAAAAAAAAGAGGCATGCGAAGAATGGGGATGTGATTCAGGAACTGAGAAGTGGAACAAACTGTCAGAGGCGTGATGAGAGCTGAGAAACATATATGTATATATTTAAGAAAAGCGGTGAAACCCCGTTTCCGGAGTGTAAAGGCCGGTAAAATCCACAACTTATTTCACATTCATCCCTTTTCGGGTGTCCCGTGTTCCTGCAGTGTGCGGCGCAGCACCGTTGCTGTCAGGGGTGCTTTTCGTCTCCGCTTGCGTCGATTTTTAAAAAAAGGTCATTTAGTCATAATATTCAGGTCACCCGCCTACTGTATATTCTGTTCCTGCACAAACCCAGAGAGGAAACCATAATGGGGGCCAGCGGTGGAACAGTATTGCCTCAAAAACAAAAAAAAAACAACAACAACAACATGTGTGGAGGTGTGAAGTCCCTGCTGGCGCTCAGTGTGGTTTTTACCTGAGGGGAAAGTTTGGTTTTTTTTTCTCTCTCAGCAGCCAACCAAAGCCACACGATGCTCCTCCTGCATCCTGTTGTTGAGCGCAGACGCCTGACGCTCTTTTGCTGTTTGTTGATTTCGCTCTTCATCTCTTAATGAGCGCGCTTGTCAACCAGAAACGGCGGGTAAATGTGGATAACGTGGTCTAAAACAAAAAAAAGAAAGAAAAATCAGCCAGTGTTGCGAATAAGTAATCAAGAAACTGCTAATGAATGCACTGGCCTGGT
>CAAKHG010028059.1:0-11087 GCA_901007715.1 Dactylopterus volitans
GTGTGTGTATTTATGTTGTATCAATATGGCTTGTGGAGTGTGCTTTCACATCAAATTAGTACTGGATTAACAGCGTTGCATTATGCATTAAAACTCATCCATTTTAGAGACATGCACTCTGTCAGAGAAGCACTGCTGAAGTAAGCAGCGTCTTCAACCTCTTATCACACCTTTTTAAAACGATGTGCCATATCAACCACTATGTTACGGAGGGTTTTTGCCAACTCAGGGTTAAGTTTGAGATTTCAGTTGTAGTTTAAGCCTATGTTGGAAACATTTCAGCTAAAACAGTAGTGGAGATTTCACCACTGAAAACATCATCTTTCGATGATGTCCAAGAAATCTTTGGTATGATTTTGCTGAAACAGCCTTTCTGCAGTGCATGGAGGAAAACAAGTTTAATACTGTCACACTGGAATCAAATATTCAGGACTATGTACATGAAGCAGGATGCAGGAATGATGGTGTACGGAAGACAAGGCCACTGCAGCAGAGAATCAAGCAGTGCAGCAGTGAACAAAGCTTCCCTGTGCCATTGATAATGAAGTTGCTGAGGTGCACCAGCGCAGTCGCTTTGTTGCAGGAAGAGGTCAGTTTCTGTTGCATGAAGTTATTGAATTTGTTGCAGAAACAGTGTGCTTTAAAACTTTCCCATGTGGATAGAAGACAGGTGGGGGCATAATGTTACTTCAGGATCTCGAGAAAAAAGTGGAAAACATGACCATAGTGACATTGAATGGTATGTTATCATGCAAAAGATGTTTTTATGACGCCCATTCATAAAAAGTTCAGCATATCAACTCAGTTTGTCAGTTTGGTATTATGCAGTGCTTAGAGTTAACACTAATGTCATCAACGGCTGTTGTTGCCCATTCACTCAGACTGTAGAGTTTGACATATCCATAAAAGTTACTAGTTACTGTCTGGCCAATGTTGAAGTGGTAATCGTTTTTTCTGAACGTTTTAAAGTTTGTAATCAAGATGCACAATTTAAGAGGGTTGGGTTAAGCACTCATAGCCAGGCTATGTGCACATTGACCAGGCTTGATCTGACGGTTGCTGGATGCAGGCATGTAAAAAATGAAGAAGTACAGTCTGTGGTTTTAGTGAGCCAGCAACATCTTGGTGAACCTATGCCTGAAAATGGGGGAAATAGGGAATATTGTTCATTTTCTTATAGTACCTGCACTGTAGTGATAGCAGTCTGTTTGAAAATTATTTAAAGTAAAGTAAAGTTTCTCTTTAAGATGGATATTACTTCTATAGCCAGTTGCACTTGCAAGCCAAGCTTACTGTCCAATCAAGTCTCTTGGAAAAGCCATCACATTCCCTGAAAGGCCCCATTGGCCTTGGGCCATGGTTTTATACTTTAATTAAATGTGGTGATATATCTGTTTTTTATGACACATTTTAATCATGATTTGCGTGGTCATATTCTTTTTTTCCGACCAGCTGATTGTTCAGTCAAGTGACATATAAGATGTAGATGTTCTGTGAAGGGAATCCCTCATCTGTAAAGACATATCGTCACAATTTAAGCCTATTACAGACACTGATTGAAGCACTGAAGCAACATTTCCTAGCAAGCCTACTTAAGGGTTTGAAATATAATATTAATTCTTCACTTGCTCCCATGACCATTTAACACTGCTAGAGTTGCAACTAAAGGAAGCGAACTAATATGTTGCACGTTTTTATGCCATACATCCACAGCTAAGCCTATTCATTAAATGAATAACACAACTATAATTACACTTCAATATTAATTTTTTTTTATCAAAATAGAAATTGTACAACATTTGGCAAAAAGTGTATAGAATAAAACATTTACCTAGAATAGGGAAAGCATTCAACAGGAATTCAGTTTTCTTATCCTCCGTTATTATATCAAATGTAACACCTTAAATGGAAGATAGGAATTATTTGTGATCACTCCAGAAAGAGGTGGAAACTATTTTTATAAACAGAGGGAAAAAAGCATCCGTAGTTTCTTTGCCTTCATTTCAGAATACAATTGTGATTTTTATCTACTGGTACCTTTTATGATAGGACATTGATTGTGTCATACAACTTTCCTGTCTGGATTTGGCTTCTGTTGTTTGTTTGCCAATATAATGCATTTATGTTAATGGGAGACACATTTACAGGCGATACAGTTGTATCGTAACTGCAACGCTACTGTTTGAGCCCCATGCTGAAAAGTCTTTACGCTGTTCCAAAGCTCCGCTGGGCCACTCTGAACAGGCAGCACTGCTCGGCATCCACGGTGACAAGGGCCAAGATATGAAAGGAGATTTTTTTTCATGGTTTCAAGTGCTTCTGGTTAAGAATGCATTCTATTTTGTATGAACATATCGTGAATTGTAACACTTGACACATGCCTCGCACATAGCTACATATAGGTAACGGAACAGGTGACTGGAGCAATGGAAAAAATTATAGTGTTCATGCAAAGGTGAGACTGATAGAGCTTGGTATCTTAGTTTTGGAAATACAGAAAATAACAATGTTTCATGATTATGATGTCTGCTTCCCTTTGCAGTCCCCCTTAAATATAAAACAAATCGGGGCAATTAGTGATGCAGAAGTTGCTGGAGTGGTAGAAGTGCCAAAACTTTGTGCTGGCAGTAATCTGGGCTTCACAGAGGGTCTTGGCCAGGGTGTCAACCTCTGCCTTTTATCTTCCCTTTGTTAATGTGGCTGCTCTGAGACAGAAGTTCAACCCACCTCTTCCCTCCTCTGGTGTGGCTCCACGAAGATGATTGCCTTCTAGTAACAAGCCTCTGCCCTGCATCACTGCTACCATCACCGCTACCTCACCCCCCACCCCCCTTCTCCTTCTCTTTCTCCCTCTCTTTCTCCCATGTTCCCGAGCTCTGTGCTTAGCAAACATCAAAGGGACCTATCATACCCCAATGGTTTAAATCTTTTAACAGGGAATAACAGCCGGAGTACATCCAGACCCCTCGCGTCCCACAGTCATGTCACCATGTGTTCCCGCAATGATCGCCAGGGGAGAGGCTATGGCTTGGTGGAGATCTTTTCTGGTGGTGCGTGTTCTCTCTGCAGGACCGTGAGGGGGCCCAGGCACTGTGATCAGGGGCCAGGCCAAATTCTGTTTGAAATGTGAATGGGCTAATTTTCATCAGCCTCCCTCATGCTGGGGGAGGTCCCAGGTGCCACAGCATGCCAAGGGTCATCATTAGAAGACGGCCGCCTTCAAAAAAATGAGTCAGAAAAAAAAGCAAGCACACCATGGCATCTTGTGGCAATGCTACTCTTTTATTCTGTTATTATTTCTCTGTTAAATTCATAAACATTAATGAACCAAATTTATACAACCCACATGATCTTTCTCTGAAGCTACCACATCTCTCTGCACATCTTCCTTTTTTCTCTCTTTCTTTCTGTCTTTCTTTCTTTCTTTGGCACCCTCTTTTTTTTCCGTGTCTGGTGTATAAACAAACAAAATAGTGACTGAGAATGTTGAGACGACCTAGCTGGAGATATGGGGGGAGGTTCATATCTGATTTGAAATTCAGACGGATTCCATGATCAAAGCAGGCTCAATATCTCTCAGCTGTTCAAAGGGACTTGTATAAAACAAATGTGATGTGACCAAGTGTAGAGGAGCACTCATTAAGAGCTAAAGCAGATAATGACAGGTAAGATGAGGAGATGGCGCCATGCTCTAATTCTCTCCCCCCACTGAACAGGCATTTGTTTGCTTTTGCGTGTGTTTTTGTGTGTCTTCCTCGCGCCTGCGTTTTTGTAGCTTTTGATATTGATTAGGGAGGGAGTAGGAGAAGAGGTACACGAGGGTTTCAGACACCGCTATCTTGCTCCCTTTTGTCAGAGACAGCCCCAGAGTTCTCGCTGTTGTTCTCTGCCATACGCCAGCGCGGGGAGTTTGGGTTGCTTTGCACACAAAGTTACAAGGAGCTAAACGCCTCCCTTTAGAGTCTGCAGGGTATAAACCACCCCATTGTTCTCTTTTGTGTTGTTAGGAGAAGTGACTGAATGTGAATTTACGCCCACCTCGTCAGGGCTCGCTTTAATAAAGAGCAACTTTTTGCATTTAGAAGTAGAAGAAAAACACATCAATCTAATGAACAGCTCTGGAGAGAAAGGGAGTCTCGAGTGGTGGACTGTTCAAAAATAATACATGGAGTACTGTAGATGTTCCAAGCTTAAACCTTATGCCAATGGAGAAACAACACTACAAAACAAAGAAAAAAGATATAGTATTTTTAATCAACAGACATATTTGATGTTGCATTTATACAAGTCTTTGCCCCTCACTCTGTTTTTGAGTCCTGACCTTCAACTAGCGCACGACTCCAAATGAGGTAGGTCAGTTTTGTAGTCCTTTTGTGCTCGGAGGAGCCATGAAATATTCAGGCTTAGTGCTTCCCTAAGACCAGGCTGGTGGCTGTGCTTTTGTTAGCATGGCTCACCCTGCACTCCAGTGTGCAGTGTCCACTCTGCATCTTGAACTGTGGTCTTGAGGGGGTGAACTCCCTCCGAACACAATGTCCCATTTTCTGCATATCTTCACGAAGTTTTCTTTTTGCTGTCATGCAAACAGAAATTCCTCCCACTTCATTGCTTGATAGAAACATATCTGCTGTGTGGCTATTTCCAGCAGGTACGGGTGTGGAATATAGTTCTATGTGGACTTTGTCAATTCATGACCAATGGCGAGGTCCTGCATTATACACTAAGCTGAGCAGGAGAGCAGGTTTGTTTTATTCACAACCTTGTGGATTCAAACAGATTGCTCAGACTGGGGAATTGAAGCAGATACTATCATACAGGTCCAAGACATGGAGAGAGAACAGGTAGGAATAAACTATGTATAAAACACTGGTAAGCTTCAGCCTCAGGCAAAGCTACATGGGCTACAATGTTACCCTCCCCAAAGCCACAATCAATTCTTGGCTTCATGGTATCCAAATGTTTATTTTTGCTCGGCTGAAATATAATGACAAGTCGTTCTGAGATACAATTGTACCCTTGGCTCACATTTATATTACAAAGCACCTTGGAAGGATTTACCCTGGTTTGAGGTGAGTTCTGAGCTGATCAGATTTAAACAGGTTCTAAATGCTGACAGGTCCGATGGAACTCACTCCTCACCCTTCATTATAAATCGAGAAACGTGAGGGATTCACATGATTTCTTTTGCCTATTTTTGAGCCAAGCGCATGCATTGGATTCCTAGATACATTAACATCATCCTATTTCAACAATTCAAATCACTCCAGATTCCAAATCCTGCGTGTCAGAACTAATAGCTGTAACATATTACTGATCTATGCTTCCTCTATAAAATAATGCCCCAACACATCCAAAAAATATTACCATCTAATTCAAATTCATAACACTGATGTCTTTCAAGTATCATCTATATAATCCTGGAATAATTCCCCCATGCGTCTATCCATATCTGGAGTCACAAATAACTGTTCTATGACAAAATCCTTCGGAAAAGGGCAGGATGTACGTATGAGCGGGGGTTGCCGCGCTGTGTCTGTCTTGTATGATATATAAGCCGAACTATCTGCTCCATCTAGCCTGACATGTATGTAATCCAACCCAATGAAGTGATGCACTCTGTCGGTTAGTGGGGGCTTCACAGAGGCGGTGAGCAAACTGCGACCCCAAATCCCACCTTCAGACACACTATATCCATAAGTATTCCATTAACCCCAGTCCAACATGTCAGAAGAGCTGGACATGATTAAATCAATGAGTGTTGTCTGCCAACATGAGCTTTGTCTCTTTTTAATCTTTGTTGATGCATCGTGTTTGCAAATACATGCCTGTGACTGTGTCTACTCCTGCAGGTCCCTCATCATGCTATATACAAAGTGCTCATTGGCTATGGCAATCTCCTGCATCTTCCATGTTTACTTGAGGGCTCTGTAGGCCCCTTGAGGTCCGGAATTGGCCCTGATATTTCCTTAAGAGTTTGAGAATAAAATGGCATGCCTCACACCCTACAAATGCGCATTCATATGCCCTTGGCAGTTGACATCTCTGTGCTATAGATTGCATTGGCTTACATTAATTTGATCCATTTTAGGGTACCATAAACTTAATCAGTCCATCTTTTATTGCAGCAAATATGCGATTCCATTTTTTTCCTCAATTAGATTCATCCCCACTATGCTGTATTTTTAATCAAAGAATGCTCCACTATTGAGACAATGGTCAGAAACATACACACTTGCATCGCATGCTCAGACACATCTCAGACGACTGCTGGAGCAGGCTGCCAGGCAGGGCAGATGCACTGATTTATAGCTGTAGCTTCACACTCACACTAGGGGGCAGTGTGTGACTTAAAAACACCCTTGAAGCCGCTGGTGCCCTGACAGGCCCGTGTGCGCGCTCCAAAAATGAATGAAAATTTGAAGTCAAATTGATGTTATTCTCTGTTAAAGCAATCCCCACAGCACACATCAGCAACTTTCCTACAAGCTATGTATAATGTGTGTGAATTTAATAGCCTCTAAATAATAATATATTCCGCAAAGAATTTCTGTGCATGTAGCTGTTTCAAAATGTGGCATACAGTAGCACATAGCAGCATTTAGTGGTTCGTCCCTTATTTTCACAGCAATTTACAGATACTCAATCACTGTTGTGTTGTGAGGTTCATTTATGAGTGAGTCGTTAGGAGGAATGTACATAGAATGAAATTGTGCTCCCGCTAACAATTGCGTTCGAATTTTAGAAGACCAGTATGCAGTTTTACAACAATAATACATTTATATGTAGAGAAATGTGCATTTAGTATAATATATTAAAGTAAAATAAAACTTGTAAAATGGCTGCATATACTGGGCGTCTCACTTTACACCTCTGCAATGATCTTGCTTTTAAATTTGCACTGTCTCACCTTACATGTCCGAGAATTTTCCCCTTTACTTCAAGTAAACAGTTGATATGAAATGCTTTCATTCTGAGGAGCCAGGTATTGTTATGTGATTCAGATCATTTACTTGGGCCAGTTGGATCCACTTAATTTTTTTTTTTTCAACAACACAAAAGAAAAAAAAAAAAACAGTTTATATTTTCATTTACAATTCAGATGGACGTGACCACGGAGCTGACACATGCATCGGTGTATGAACAGAGTCAATTAGGAGTGGCTGCAGATTATTTGTTAATTAAATAGGGGCTACCTTAAGCACAAAGGTACAGCAGCTCACACCTCACAGTGCAACACTAACAGCTGCCAGGCCTTGTTCTGCTGAGAGAGAGGGGGCTGTTCATTAAGCAACGCTATCTCTCCTGGGCTTGTCCACCTGCCTTGATCACGTTTGCATTAATAATGCATCGCCGAGTGCAGTAATACAACCATTACATTCGCTGCTCTCCTCAGCCTCTTGCTGGCAGCTCTGCAGCCACAACATGGGGGGAAAATTGTAATCTTTTTTCTGCTTTATCCAGGGCTCCTCTTATATTGCTACCCTAAAGAGCACATTCGTGCTGTATACGCGCGGACACACACACGCACACACACACGCGCACACACACACACATACAAATGGCTTTACCCTTCCTCTTTTGGGTTCACTACACTTTGAAAGACACGGCTTCCATCAGATGAAAGTTGAGCGTTTGGAGTCACAATTTTAAGAATGTTCATTTTTTTTTGCAGCTTCTCGTCTGATTTGACATATACTGTAGTAACTAGACAAGAGTTTGCGTTTCACAAAGACGCAGAAAGAGAGAAATGGAAAGAGAAAGAGAAAAATTCAGCTGCTAACATGCCTTTCAAGGTGACCATGAATCTAGAAGGAATCGTTTGGGGAGGTTCCCTTCCATTATTAGGCTTGCCTGATATGAATAGTTTGGAGGGATTAGCATCAATTTCAAACAACTGTAATTAAATCTAAATTTTGTATGGCCTCTCTCTGATAGCAGGCTTTACATGCAAGAGGACCAGAAATCAGAGAAAAAGACATTTGCAGGGATAGCATTATTAAAAAAAAAAGTCGCAGAATAATTGTCTTTGTATAGGGGAGACGGATATCCAAACAGTCAATAGGAGAAACTGAACCAGTTGCAAAGCAGGCATGACTGCTTGCTGGTTGGGTAAATATTACTTATTATTTTCTAATGTAACACTCCTAAGCCTGAGCTCAGATTTCCATTTGGAAGCAAACATTAAGGAGATTCAGGAGCCATCCAAATGGCCAAGTAATTAATGTTACCACGCACGCCCGATATATTAGAATGTTAACAGTGTTGGAGCCATGTGATTCCGAATACAGAGTGAGGGCTTTATTACTGCGGCCTAGACAGGGGGTGACATCCCTCCTAATTGGGGACATCAGAGTTCCTGCTGCTGCGTCTTATCCTCAGTTCAGATCGCTCCTTTTTTAATTTATTCACTTTCCCTTCTCCCCCTCTTTTCCCTCTCGCTCCTTATCTCTGGGATCTGTTCTCATTAGCAGTCGGCTGCGGCCCCCTTCGTTTGCATTTCAAGTGGCGGCGCTGTGCAGGAGCAGCCTGCGTTACCGCCAGGCAGGGAGAAAGAGAGAAAGAGAGGGAGGGAGGAGGCAAGAGCAGGAGCTGTCGTATGCAGTTGATGCTTCATCACAGCACCGCATCCCGACATCTGGGGCCGTCTTTTTTCCCATGAGCACCAGCGTGTCATTAACAGGATTAATCTAGGCCCTAATTTCCTAATGATCGCTGTTTTAATGTATGTGAACGAGAGCAGTCTCTTGACTCATTACCACCAATTTGCCTGAGACACACATAATCAGACTCTCTAACAACCCACCAACATTTATTTTTGCTAATATGATTTTTTTTCCACTGTGGATAGAGCAAACACGGTTTAGTTCTGGCTGAGTGGATTTCCAATCAGTGCTGACTGTACGCTTTACGGACACTGAATGACATGTAAATGAGCACAATTTCTTATTGCTGGTTGTGTAGTCTAGTATTTCTCCTTGCATTATATTAGTCAAATAAGACTATTGTACAAATATCAAGATATGATCCTAAAGTATTGGTATCAACAGAACTTGTACTAGCAAGTACATATATTACCACCAGTAGTATGAGTTTCAACGCACACTAAACTATGTCATGGAAAACCAGTAACCCTACTTAAACATTAAAACCAAGTTTACCACAAGGCATCTCTACTGGGGGAATGGTTGGGGTTTTGTGGTGAGTGGTACCACCGTCTTATAAACACACAGATGTATTCAAGCCTCGAGGTAGCTGCAGGGCAGACCTATGAAACCTGGCCATGGTGTCTTGGTTTAAGGGAAAGGTCTCAAAAATCTCCACCCAGGAGGATCCTCTGTGGCCTCTGTGACAGTTGACCTTTACCCCACAGCCTCCCTGGCGGCTGGAAAAAGTGGTTCAAGTTGCATCTTTGCAGGTCAGCAGCCCCTGTGTGATTTCATAAGGCTGAACCTCAACAGAAAGGATGACACAATCTTTAATATTAATGTATATACTGTTTTTAATGCTGGTTTTTCAAATCTTCTATTTATCGGTATTTTTATGTGCAGCAATCAGGAAGTTACAAATTCAGACAGGCTATAATGCAATGAGGCTCAATGAAAGCGATCTGCAATTCATGAAGAACACTTTTGATATAAGTCAACAATTTTTTTTCCAATTTTTGTGACTGAAATTGAATTATGTTTTATGTGTATGGATTCTGCATCATAACAAAAACATTTTTCTTCAGTCTGGGGACAACTGCATGTTCCTGTCTGACAAATGGTATTGTTGGTGTTAAGGCCAAATGTATGTGCATGACAGCAGAGTATTCAATATTGCATTATCGGATTTATGCTACCGACGACACATTCACTGTCATTTAAATCTATAAGATCAATCAATAGTCATTTGGGTCATTCAATATACATTGTATGTGAACGGATTAATGACAATAGATGTCTTGAAATTCTTTAAGTGATTACATCCGACATAAATACTCATCCACATTTACTTCATTTAAAGGGACACAAAAAATGTAGCTTGCGAAAGAAAAAAGTTTAATATCACACTCAAAATGATCTTCCTATTTCATTAAAAAAAAAGAAGCATTTTATAGGAATAAAAAAGAGCGTGTGAGCCAGAAACATCCCATAATAGACACCCCAAAACATATCCATTTATTTCTTTATTCACATAAGTTGCTTTATAGTTTTGTCCCAGATCTTGACAATAAAGCTTTGCTACTGTGCCACAGTGTGCACATAGGACATGTGTAAAAATGTTTGGTCTCAACAGAGGAAGGCAAATCTTTGTCTCCAATCTGCCGATGCACATCTGCCAATAATGCAACACTCTGTACCCCAATATTTGGAAACTTGTGTGAGAGGCATTTAAACAGAACTAATATCTGATTTCATCTGTGACGAAATATTAATTAAAGCCCTTTAAATGCCATCTTGCTAATTGGTTTGCACCTGCATACATGAGGCAGATTTCATGATTAATATTACCCCCAACTCACCCCTCTCTCCCTTGTAAAAACTTCTGGTACTAGTAGAGGAGTGCAGGGTAAATATTGAATCTGGGACTAAACTCCTGCCGCACATGGCAGAGCAGGGGAAGAAGATGTGTGAGAGTTGAGAAGATGTCCTAATTAAGAAGCTGTAATCAGGCTCGGAGCAAGGGGCTAACTCCCTGGGTGTCATTTGTGATATTAAACCATGCTGTCCTCCTCCTTCTGTTTGTTGTGCTTCTCTGGCTAGAGCTAATCCCTTTTAATATAGCTGCAAATATGCAAATGGACATTTTAATATACCAAAACCTTCGATAGCTATCCTCTTTTAATTCAACAAAAGTCAAGAGCAGGACCTTGTCAGTCAAATTCCCTTTCCCCATCATAACAATACTAATATATTCCCATTACACACCATCCAGCTAATTAAGGAGAAGTTTGTGTTAAGATGGATTTATGGTTCCCAGGAGAATGCAGGACCGAGCAAATGACGAAATGTTTGATGCACTTTTCCCACATTTTTTTCTCTTAAAGTTTCAGGGCTTAAAAGATTGCTAATAATTGAAAATAGTGACTTTAATTTAAATAATTG
>CAAKHG010028060.1:0-15451 GCA_901007715.1 Dactylopterus volitans
ATGTGTGGTGGTTTGGAGAAGACTCGGGAGTTGGATTTTTACTTTGAAAGGGGACTTCCTGGGAGGCAGAGCTACTCTGGAGGCAGAGATGAAGAACCACAGTTGTGTGTGTGTGTGTGTGTCTGTGTGCGTGTGTGTGGTTTTAGAGTTTTCAGTCTGAACGATCTATGCACTTTGCAACTAAAACAAATATGATGTCACATGTGATCTAAAGGTAGACTGTTATTATTCACCTCTATTATTATGATGATTATTATTATTATAGTGTGTCAGTCACAAAGTTCCATCTATTAATCCTTGCTGGCTTCCCTTCACTGTCTGGTGCTCTCCAAGCCATGTCCATTTATTCCTACTGAAGATATAAGTCATTCATCATCAACTCTCACAAATTCAAAACAAAACAAAACAGTAGTTTAACTGAAACAGTAATATTAGACTTTTTTCTGTTTACATGTGGTGCTCTAGAAGGGCAACGTACACTCATGGGTCATTAAATTAGGCACACATCTACAAGGTGAAAGCAATCACAGACATGTTCATTTCTAAGGTGGTGGTTGGTGGTGTATGCTCCGCTCATATATGTGAATGGGGTGGCCAAAATATTAGGAACACCTCTCAAAAATAATAATCATGAAAAGTCAGCCTCAATAATGAAAATGAGTTACATGAATAACTCTGTGTGTCAGTCAAAATGTAGGAGAGCCGTGCTGGAACGTGCAAGTCTATCTAACAAAATGTGTGTTTGTGTGTGTGTGTGTGTCTGCGTGCGTGCATGCATGTGTGTGTGTGAGTGGAAATGAATGACAGCAGTGTTTACACAATGAAGGAACATGTCACAACATTGAGGCTTGTTTATGCGTTTTCTGTTGTGTTTGGATACAAATGGAGCTCTCAACATATCACACACTGCATACCAGAATCAATTCAAAGGTTATTATTATTATTATTACTATTACTATTATTGTTATTATTATTATTATTACAGGGACCAGAGTAGCTTTCTAGCTTTACAACTGAGCTGATAAAAATAAAAAAGCCAGTGACGATGCATGAACTAATTTTTTTGGCAACTTCTTTCTTGGGAGCAGAAGATCTCCAGCTCCCATGAGTCTTTGACATTAGAGTAATGTGGACCGTGGCGAGTCGGTTCTCGTAGCATTCAATGCATCCTCGCCATCAGCAACCCCGTTTACGTTTTACACGTCGTGAGTGTTGCTGGTTCGTAGCTACTTTGTGAGGAAGATCTTTTATTTTGAGTCTCTACTTTTAGCTGTGGTTGTGCGTCTCTGCTCGATTGTCTGAAGTTGATTTTTTTTGAGCCCAGAGGAGTTCTGCCTTCATGAAAACTCAAGCCTGCACCTTTAGCAGAGGGATGGAGTGGGGGGCAGTGCTTAAGCAGCCCTCGCTTCCTTCCCTCAGATGCCTTTGGGTGCAACAAACTGGTCCTGATCTTCCTGAGCACAACTGCTTGAGCTGTGATACTTGCAGGATGCCTGCCCCCCTATCAATCCCTCCTCCCCCCTTTCCCAAATGAGAGTTCCGCGCCTCCCCTCTAACCCTGACATACCCGTTATACCCCATTCACCTCCCCATCTCCCATTACCTATCCCCGCCTTCTCGTATGTGAGTCCCTTTTGTATTCCTGGTGTTCTGTACATAATACCTCCCATGCCCCTCCCCCAACCCAACCCACCTACCCTCTCCTCTTCCTTTCAGGGGGAAAAAGAAAAGGAAAAAAAAAAAAAACACCCCCAGACTCCCCGAAATCTTGTATTTTGTTCTAATGACAAAAATTTATTTATAAGGATTTTTTAGAATCTATCTCTTTCTCCTTTTTGTAAATGTTCCAGTTAAATAAAGTTTTAAAATGTTAAAAAATTAAATGGCTATATTGAAAGGTTGAAAATACTGTCTCTAGAATTATCTGGCCCTCCTCTGTACTCTGAAACTTTGTGTTTTTGTTTTTTCCTCTTTCTGTATGCTTCTCTTTACGTGCTTCAGATGAAGAGTTCTATTTATTATGACATTAACGTTATTATAATTATGACTAATTATTAATATTATCATCATCGTCACCATCCTCATTATTATCATTAATAAACTTGTCTACTTCAACCACAGCATCTCTGCGTCCTTTTCTTTGTGATGAGCGACGAGTTGGTGCCGTTGCAGACAAGGCCGCAAATTTCACAACGCGACATCACCGTCAAACCATGGAGGAAAACCAGGTGGAACTGGAGGGGCGGGGCAGCGCGCTCACACCCATTTGTCTTGTGCCAAAACCCCCTACGGGTTTACAAGATGGAGAGCGCCAGTCGGTCAATGAGGCCGCCATTTACCCAGCCTGAGGAAAGGCAAAGTCGGAGGAAGCCCACGAGATGGAAAAACACACTTCCACACCTTCGGGGGCGGGAGGACGAAAAACAGAAAAATAGGAATGCAAATACTTCAAAAGATCAGCGCCTCCCCATCACAGTTGACTTGGTTTAATCCTTTGAGCCTTGACAAACAATGGGAGCTGAGCTTGGTTTTTGTTTGTTGCTTTTTGTTGTTTTTGTTTTTGTGTTTTTTTTTGTCAGAGCACAAAAAAAAAATCAGAAAATATCTGTGTCACTGCTGCAGCACATCAAACTGTGCAAAGACACATCATTGCACCTTTTCTGAGCTTGAAAGTGAAGTTTGAGGCCACAACTGGAATCTGATAAAATTCGGCTTCTACTGTTCCTCATTAAACCAAAAGATACTGTTAAGGCAGAGGTCTACTAATGTTTAGAGTGAGGATGAACATGTACAACATTTTCTTAAGTCATTTGACAGATGATTTTTTGGAAAAAAAACAAAAAATTGCTTCACTGCAAAAGAAAAAATAATAAAGGTGAGCGAAACCTGATTTAGAGGACAAAACTACATAAAGACCCCATATATGAAGGCAGGCACGAAAACTAGAATAATCACATTAAAGTGTTTCTGCTACCCAAACCTGCTTCTTCATTAAAAATTCCAGATGACATGAACATGCAAATATATCTAATTTGACAAATATGAATATGAGTATCTGTGCGTGTGTGTGTGTAGCATGGGTTCTAATATATATATATATATATATATATATATATATATATATATATATATATATATATATATATATATATATATATACGTTTTTGCAAATTCAATTAAAAAAACAATGACTAAAGGCTGCCATTTTGAGATAAATAAAATGTAACTGTTACAGTAAAATAAATTTTGGATAACAGGCTACTGAGCAACAGCCATAAAATGCCTGTAATATTGCATAACTTCCACTTGGTGTCACCATCTCTCCACGTCATTCATGTAGAGCACCAGCAGCACCAGCGTTCAGCTCCGACCGTCACTCTTTTGGTTTAACTGGAGTGTTTAAGCTTCAAGTCACATCATCTCCTCCATGACTCTATGATCCACGTCAGAAGAGAAATATGATCTTGCCATTTTATTCATGTGTGAAACGCTTGATTGAGGTCAAAATGGGGATTTAAAATGATAAAACTATCTGTTGTTCTCGAAAAAAAGTATGTCTCCCCAACCGCAGCAATTGACCATAATCACACAGTTATGAAGCGATGAGACACTTGGCTTTATGGTGAGGGTGCTTCACAAAAATTGCCCACGTAAAACCCCATCTGTACAAATGGGCCTTGGACCAGAGCCAGCTGGGGGACGGGGGGGGTTAAGACCCAATATATCATGACAATGCACATCTAACAGAGGGGGGCTGACAAAACAGCAAGTCTGTCAAAGAATGAAGTCAAAGATGTGAAGGTGGCATCAGTGTAGTAGGTGTTGTGCATGATTCCCTCCTGTCACTGGCAGCAAATAAAATTGACACGGATGATTCATGAGGACAGTTTTGCCTGAATCCAGACCAGCTTGTTCAAGTACTTACTGTTTGCCACGCTTGCTGATCTCAGCTGAGAGAAGAACACAGCTGAACGGGAGTTCATGGGTCCATGTGCGGCGCGCCAGTTTATTAGCGCCACTCACTTCGAAATTTTGCAAGTCCTGAACAAAGGAAGAAGTTTTCTCAGGACACTTTTTATATCAGGATTCCACAAATCGTCACATGGCAACAGCAGTGAGCAAACACTGTTAACTGTGTGTATCATGTGCGTAAAATCTATTTAATGTGTTTTCAGTCATTTCCCCTCCTATTTACACTGTAAAAAAAAACACAACTAGCAGATTGATTTCATGAAAATTGAAAGTTTACGCATCAATATAATCTGACTCACAAATAAAGGTTTGACATGTGCTACTTAACTTCTCCGTCTTAATTAGAGAACCATCTTTTAAATGGTATAAGAAAGATCTCCAAAATCAGCAGATTTATTCTCCCTCTCCCATAGAAGAATAATATCAGATTACAGTTTATGTATTTTAAGTATTCTCTGATCTATTTTGCTAAAAGATCACCACCACAACACTAATCCATACATTTGCAAATACACTTATTTGCCAAACTAATTGGGTATGATAAAACAGTCCTACCTGCGGATAATAATGATCAATTTTTTTGTTGTTTTTTTAATGTGTGTGAGGGAGGCATTTACTTATATTAATAGCCACTCTGAAGGCTGATGTTTGTGGTGGTGTTGAACTCTACTGGGCTGCCAAAATTTATATGTGTTCCTACTATTTTGTCCATCCCGCAAATTAGGTTCAATGTGTGTTTTTCTTGTGGCAGAAAAGGCCTCGCGGATGCATCAAATAAATAAATGGATAAATAAATAATGTGTAGACTTCAGTAAAGTTGGACTTCTGTGAACAATATCTCACAGGTGAAACATTACTACAACAATGACGGCGCTCTGAAAGTACCACTGAGTGAATAGACAGATTCCATGAATGAAAGTGGGTCAAATATCGCTGTTGATAACACGTGAATGTGAACTATCCCCCCTGCATACAAGGGCTGTGACGCCCACCATGGTCACTCAACAGCAAGGATGAATTTTAACACTAAAGCAAGACTTTTATTATTAGCCTCACATGAAAATTATAAAGGAAGTGAACAGGAGGATTCAAGTTTGCAGAACTCTTGTCTTAACTTCTTCATAACAAGTTGAGAAAACTATGGTCTCTTGTTGACTTATTTAGATTTTTTTTTTTTCCAGTGTACATGACTGTGATTTAGGTTAATGTGAGAAATCATGGCAATGTCTTTTCTTTCTTTTGTCAGTTAAGATATGTTGTCAATCTCGACAAATAAGAGGATCTCATAACTACCAGACATTAAAAGGTGTGATGGCAGAACGCACATTATGAGCATTCAACCCACTGTAGTTCTCAGGAAGACAGGTCCTGGATTTGAACATAGCGACACATGCTGGACGGAATAATGACTTCAGTTTTAAACATATTTCAAAATTTGGCAACAAAAATGTATTCCTTGTTGGTCGATGTAACTTTTTTCAGCCAATCACATGCCAACCCATGTATAAAAAGGACTTCCATTCTCCTGGATGGTTTGATTATCAAGACATCAGCATGCTGGTGGACATGGCAACAATGACGGTGAAAATGGGTTTGGTCAACTAAATTGATTATACATTTGGATATTCAGCAGTCGGAATATCTGACTTTGGTTTAACACCTAAATAACAATAGGATGGCACTTCCTTTTCGAGATTAATTACTGTCAGAGGTGGCAGAGATGCCACGCTTTTCCGTGCTTTTCTAACATTATCTGCAGAACTTCCTTGTGTCCAGAGTGATTAATAATCATAATTGTTGTATATCAATTTAAGTAGCAACTGCGAAAAATATAAAAAACGCCATTCCGCTAATAAATCAACTATTACAGTATTCATGGTTTGCATGATTGAACTGGGCTCCCTGATGGAGACACAGCAGCAGGTTTCTTGTCTGCAGCTTCAGTCGGAGCATCCATCAGCCCGGTGCTGCGCCATCTGCTGCTCCACAGCAGCGCTCGTCCCGGCAAAGCACCATCTGCAGCCCGCTCCTCCTACGGTATATCGCCCTGGGAAGTTTTACTCTGGACTTACAACAAGCACTGGATGGTTTAGAGTCAGGAGGGACCCACTTATTAAAAATGATGTTGTGACGTACAGAGAAGAATGTATGTGTCATATATGCATCAAAGGTCTTCCAACGAGGTGTTAATCGCACAAGAAGTCACATCACTTCAATTCATTATTTTTGGCAGCACCTACCTGCGGTACTGTTCTTAAGATGTTATAACTGCATGATCTTCCCAGCAGAGGGAGACAATCACCTTAGAGAGACTTCAATTAAAACTTTTACTGAAGACTCTGGGAAATCAATCGTGACAACATAGACTTGAGACACGAAGCCAGCACTGTAAAATCAAAATAAAAGCACATGACAAAAGAGCCAACTGAAAATAATTGCAGGCTGATAATGGACGGTTGCTCACTGAGGAGCTTAAGTGTCTTGGAGATTCAAGAGAGTTCAGTTTTTGCTCTTGCTGCAAAAGGCTCCAAGGGACTGCATCTCTAACACACCAAGCAGTGTTCAGAATCGTGTTCCAATGGAGGCACATCACCGAAACAAGTGCAACTGTTGTTTTTAAACTCTACAAAAAATCTCAAAGCCAAAGCTGCTCTGAAGACATAAATATTCTTTGGTTATCACGCTTCGAAGAAAATGCTCATTGACCGCATTTAAACTGAAAAGGGCAGTTAAACATTTGTTAGCTTGATGACCAAAAAGAGATGAAGTACTTGGTAGCATCACTGCAAAGCTCCATGAAGATGAAGCAGCAGAAAAGACATAATGATAATCTCTTTACACTTGATTGTTTACTTATCATTTGCATGATTGTGTTTCTACAGCACAGCCCTTTTTATGTAACAAGCAACACGCACTTGCCTAAGCTGATGACTGGTATATCATCTTACCAACGTGTCCTTGCATTAGCTCCATCGCATTAGCTTCAGCCTGGAAACCTCTTTTGAAAACAAAGTGACAAAAACAATGGCAAATGTAAAAAAAAAAAAAGAAAAATTCTGAATATATTTTCTCATGTTTATTAATGCAATAATAGTTGCATTTCAAAAGTCTGATCATTCCACTGACACTGTATAGCATGCATGTGTGTGAATGAGAGAGAGAGAGAGAGGGCACTGGGAGGGGTCAGCTTGGTGGCTCCTCCATGATTTATCAAGCTGGGCTTCATGTCTGTCAGTGTCAGTCACACGTTGTTGTCCACATGTAGATGATCACTGCATTTGGTGTTAACTACTTTTAAACTTTAAAAGCCAGACTCACACAAGTAGGTCATTGCCAAAGGGAGACGTGTGAAGCATTCACTGGTCCCCACCTGCTCCAGAAATCGCGCAGACGCACCCTGATCCATGTCACCAGTCCGCTGGCTCGCAGAATCATCAGAGTGGCTTCGAATTTCATGGCACCCTCACCAAGCTATTACCTAACAGTGTCTTTAGGTGATGGCAGAATCAAATCCTCGCCAATTGTGTGCAGCTTTTTAGCACAACCAATTTAGCATGAGGCTAAAAACGATGAAGCTCACTCCGAGACGGTAGCTTGATGCATGAATGTGGCCGATTGGCTGGTCTCATGCTCTTCCTTACAGTTGAAAAAGTCATCTTTCGGCCTCGGCTGAGTGATTTTGTGTCAAATGATGCTTAAGTTTCCTAAGTGCATTTGACTATGAGCAGTTATTTGAGAGGGTCTTGCTGCAGACACCCAGGTTTTTTCCGGTCTTCTTTTTCTGGTGTTTTATAAAATTGAATTTTATAATAATGCACATGAAAATAGTGATAATTTGATTTTGTTTTTCTAAAAATGGGAGAGTGGTTTCCTTTCCCCCATCCAATTTGCTCATTCTTTCTTAGTATTTTGAAAGATACTGCTTTAAAAACTGTAAAATACTGGAAATAATATCTGATGACTAACAGCATCATCATATAATGTAAGAATTTAAATTGAGGCAGTTTAACTTGTTTGCTCTGTGTGAAGTTTTATTCATTTCTGCAGTGCTTGTCATAAGAAGGTAATCTAAAACATTTGCAGCTTAAAATCTCAGTCGAATGTAGGACCTCTACTTCTAATATATCAATAATTACTCTTAAACTCTTAGCTTTCCTTTTTCTTATCAAATACAAACAGACACATCCTGCCTCCATTTGTCACTTTGACCTCATTAATCAGCCTTTTCCAGTTTTTTATCCCGACTATTTCTGAGTGAAATACTGGAACCAAATACTCAATTTGGTACTTGTATACTCGGTGTGTGAGCAAAGTGAGAGTCCCTTAGGCTAGGGTGACCTCTGAATGAGGTACCCTCTAGTTAGGTTGATCCGTGGATGCGAGACCTCAAGGTCATATTGGCCCATGTATCAGGGATCCTAAGATGAGGTTTAGGTTGACACCTGTAAGATGGACGCTTGGGTTAGGAGGCATTATCATTTCAGGTTGTCTGTCATACTTGTGAATGTGATATCTCAAAAGCTTGGAGGTGGTATTTATTTATTCAAATAAATATCAGCTCAAACTCAAGGATGAACTGATCAGATTTATGAGGTCAGAGGTCAAGCCTGCTGGACCTCACAAAAGACATTTTTGGCAATAACTCAATGTTATACGGTAATTATGGAAAACGTCCACACAAACGTCTAAAAGGATAAAATGATGACATGACATCATGATGTTGTATCTAAAAGGTCAAAGGTCAACATTTTTATCCCACTCTCATGAATGTTTACGGTAATTCGAGTTATAGTTGTGTCGTGCAAGAGTAAACATTTCTGCCTACAACTACTATTAATGTTATGCAGTGAGGCAGCTACAGGAAGCTGAGAAACACATCAATTTGCCAGCAAATGCAGTGAAGAAGTCCGCGAGTAAACATATACTGTCGAAATTAATATTGCAGGATAGAAAACACTTCTAAAAGTCAACTTTGTAAATATTTTTATAAATACAATAGCTTTAAAAACAATTTAATGGTGACAGCCGACAGGAAGCACTGAGGACAAATTGAATTCCCTATAAGACATTTACATATCTGTATCTGCGGCTCTGTGATCCCCATTTATCTGATCATGTTCACACATATAACTTGACGGAAAGTTCCGTTCAGTCTTTGATCGCACTGCAGCAACCTGAGACTCAAACTACCTTTTAAAGAAGTTCAGCCTCGTCAGCAGGGCGGTGCCTCACTTCAACATGGCAGCACGAAGACATAGTGGCCTATACGTGGCACTCACTCCACGGTGGACAGCTTAATATGATTGTGGTTTAATACCCATTACGAGCACATGGCAGGCGGTGCCATCATTAGATACTCACCTTCCCTCCTTCAACCTATCAGGAGAAATAATGAGTGGAATCTTGAAAAGAGCAGAGCTATGAATAGAAACTAAAGTGCCGAACTCGACAGAATCGGAGCCGCAGCCACAATTTGTGGGATTAAGTGAGCGCACAGTTTCTGCCCCACAGTCTTGTGGGTAATGCAAGGTCAGCAGGGGAGCCGGGTGATGTGAGGGCAGCAATTAGTCGATTAATCAAATCAGTTTGAAAAAGTTCTCCGAGCTGAAAGTGATGTTTTGCCACTTTTACTTATTAACACAGATATGAAGCAAAATGAAAACACCAGCAAGTCCTCATGAACTGAGTCAAGTCTTCAAAACATCATTAAAACCAAACACATTTGAATCCAACATGACGGATGTCATCTTCATGGACGAGGCACGTTATGTTAGTTTAGTCATGGTTATTATTATTATTATTATTATTATTATTATTATTATTATTGTGTACCTTTCACTTTAGTCTAAACACATTCAAAGCTAAAAAGTCAAATAGCAGCTATATTTTTGAAAAGACAAATTACTTTTCATTTCTACTCGCCTCTAAAAATATGGCAATACAAAACTCTCATAAAATGTGTGTATAAATTAAGTACGTTATACTGAGATGTTTTCCTAATATTTCGTCAATCTAATGCATCTGAGTTGGATGACCAAAATATCAACAACATCACAAGTTACAGTCTCAATAACAACCATTAAAATATGTCAACACCTCTCTCAAACAGATTCAATAAAAAATCGACATAAAACTCCTCCTGAAATGAGAATTTATTGCAGGCCTGTTGCATTATATTCTATGGTAAACATGCAGTGGTCATAACGCTATGGCTGATAGCTATAGCTGGATAAATGGATCCATAAATCCATAAGTAGGTATAAATCAATCAATAAATTATTCAACAGATAAAATCCCATATCTGTCAAACAATCAGGTATGAGTCAACCAATAAATGAATTAATGAATAAAACTGGGCATTAATCTATTATTACACGTCATTTTAACCATTTATATTTTATGGCAAATTTCTCAATTGATTCTTTGATTTTGTTCTTACTTGTGTGTATTAATTCTTCACGAAACAGATTGAACAAACTGATTAAGAGGGCTCAGCTTTGCACAGGAAACTGAGCGGTACACTGAACAACAACTCTCAGCCACTGCTTGACACTGAAGTCTTTCAGCAGAGCACTTTTAGCCACCGACTGATACAACCTCAGTGTAGGACTCAAACATTTCTTGATGGTCGGGCAGGTCAGAAGAGTTCCAACATGTGATTCATGTCACCAACCCAACACAGACCCGATGATGTATCACTCCAACCCTGCTCCCTCCTCTCTACTGCCAAGGCGCTTGGGATTTAGAGCCACTACTGGTGTCCATCTGCACACCGGATTTAAAATGTGGCTTCGCTGTGACCCGTCTGTTGTCCGAGGCCTCTGGAGATGGAGGGAAGAGCGAGCACCGTGCCAGGAAACATTCACCCTTCATGTGTGGTTATGCTGCTCGCGTGGAAAATCATCAGCAAAAGGAATAAAGACCAGAAGCAAATACGGAGCTTTGACAATCCAGCTAATTGCCACGGCACCCTTTAGAGGAGAATAATCACAGTGGCTGTTCCCTTTAAGCTGCTGAATTTCTTTGCAGGAGAAGTCACATTCCATGTAGAGAGATTTAGATGGAAAATGTGTTTACAGACCTGCAGCTTATCAGCAGCAGCAGCAGCAACATGACCTGTGAGCAACCAGGAAGTACACGAGAGAGGCTGTGCGCTGGACAATCCTGCCTGCTGGTTTAAGGCAGCTTACTCGGCGTCTGTTCCAGCCAAATCCATTTTTATTCACCCTGTGGATTAAAGGATGGCCTGGCAAGGCTGCTCGGACCAAAGCCAGATAAAAGGTCACGCAGGTTGACACCCCGCATAATATATAGACGCAAAAACCAATGGAACATTTTAATACTTTTTAAACGCTTACAGATTTTGACTTTTTTTTTAAAGCTGGGAGGACTAAGCTTTGCATGTCTAGTTGATTCTGTGGTTGGCCTGTAGGGGTCGCTGACACACCAGCATTGAGAGGTGCCACCTGGATGGCTGCTGAGCACAACACTTCTCAGCCGCAGCATGTGTGTGAAGTCTCGGGACCGGCGCTAACAAGTGACGCTCGCCTGTAGAGAACGTCCTTAATCAGCCCTCGGCCATGGACGCTGCTAAAGTCTGACAGATGCAACATCAGGAAACAACATTAGCCTGATGTGTCATTTTGATTTACACCTTAAGAAGCCCCATAAACTAAATAACTAGGACAAGGGCAAGGTTGTACATGTACATGTAGCTTTAATAGTTTAAATGAGTGAATACCAGCTGAAGCCACAAATGCTTTTTAAAGCATCTAGATCCTGCAGTTGGGAAAAGTTTGCCCTGAACCAGGATCTTGTCTTACGTTGAACCAACTGCAACAACAAAAAAAAAAGAAAAAAAAGAAAATATTTTTATTAAACATATCTGCAAATAATAGGACAGTAAATGGCACGATATGTTCCACTTGGAAACTGAGCATCATGTCTCTTGAATGATTAAAATGTAAAGGTCCACCCAGACTTTCATGTTCTCTGTCGGTGGGCAGTCAGCTTCATTCATGCTAGATTTCCGAAGCTTCATGTTCATCTGCAACAGTCAGATAGCAGCAGGTGATACTTTCCACTGCACAACTTTTAATTTGCAGTGAAATATGCAAAGAAAGTATACATGATTCTCAAAATGCAATCAATTCAGTCAAATTGTTGTGAAGATGTTTATAGGTATTAATCAAGTTAAAAACAGGACAAGCACCACACTTTAGGTTGTTTCCAAGTTAAGCGCCTTGCTCAAAAATAACAAGCATGGTGTTTTTGTTTTGATGACCAGCAATGGCAAACAGGATCATTATGCATTACCACTGGATTGTAGGAGAAAAATTTGATTCTTCCATGCGTCATGATTATGTCTCAACAAGGAAAAATCACAAGTTGGATTCTTAAAACTCAATTTTTAACAGTATGATTGCTTGATGCAACTTCACAATCCCGAACTTCAGCTCTACATTTGTTTCAGGTGAACCACTTAGATGGTAAAACGACTACGTTCTAAGCTAGGCTACGTTCGAGAAAGGCAAAAAGCTGGACACATTCAGTGTGGGTTAAAAGGCATTTGGAAGCATTTTCACTTTTATGAAGATGAAGGAAAAAGAACCTCGACAAGAGTCACACTGTGGCTAAAACGAAATACAAAGTGGATTTCAACTCTTATTGCCCAGGATTTGCACCCCCCCCCAATGCAGCATTGCAAACGTTAGCGGTAAGATGTGTCGCCCCATCTTGCGTTTCTTCACTGAGACGCGATATCTGACTTGGTTAGCCGCAGTGGTTTAACTTCCTTAAGTTTTAGTTGGTTGTCTCATTCATCAGCTGCAGTAACTCTCCACAATCAGAAGGTTTGTAGGTTTGCTGTGTGTCCTGCATCGGTATGTAGGTTTGACAAAGCCGGATGTTTATCACTTGCAGATTGCGAGATGCTGATGCATCAGTAGTGTGCTCTTATATACGAGGTAAAGATAAGTGAAGATTTGTGAGGATATAAATGTGCCTGGAGAGCATGTTCAATTGCATCATTCCTGTTTTCTTCTTTGGCCACAAATGGGAAGAATCGCCTGAGCGGTGACATTGCAGCCATCAGGCTTCAGGCAACAGGTCTTGGCTTGGCGCTACCTCCCAGACAGCACAGATGCTTAATGACATGACAGGTTGTGTCCAGGCTCGCTGGCCGAAAAACGCTGCTGGCTGGTGCAGCAAGGCAGCCTCAGGACACCCAGCCCACTCGCATTTAGAGGGACGCCAGCAAGAACACCAAAATAGCTTTGAATGTATTTGCACTGAGAGAGACATGTCCTCCACTACATTTGAAAGGAAATATACTGTACATTTAGGTGAGATAAACGTTGACTGAAGCCCACAAATTGCAGCAAACTCAAACTTTTTCCTTTTTGTTTAAGTCCTCCTCCATCATGTGGAGGTAGAGCGTCATGGTATGGGTCAGTCATGGGTCAGTCTATGCAGTCGTATGACAAATACATCTGAATGAAAGGTCAGTCACACATGGCAGTACCCACACTCCAATCCAGGTGGTGGTATTGTGGCTAACAGCAGTTTGCTGACTTCCATTAGACAAAAGAAAAGAAGAGAAAGGTTAAAAACTAAACGCAAAAACACACGCAGCGAGCGTGACAGTGGTGAGTTCAAATGACACACAGGAGCGAGACAAACCGCCTGCCTCTTTTAAATCATTGGTGAGGAAAAGCGGAGGGTTGCCTGCAGCCTACATCACAGACACGTCGTCCAACAGCAAAACACGTGAAAACGGTCTAATTCATATTGGATCTGCATCACCCAGATGCACTGATCATCAGAATTGAGCTGAAGAAAAGAAGTCCGACAACTCATGCCCGCTGTTTTCAAGAAGCCACGACATGTGAAAGCAGGCAGGACAAAGGACACATATCTATATGTATATATATATAGATATACATATAGATAAATATAACATATATATAAATGTAACTGCCAGTGTGAGGATCAATATGCAGTAATAGAGGACCCGTATGCAGTGGTAGATGACCCAGCTTCAAGTATTTGAAGCTGGGTCATCCAGGGGCTGGAGCATTGTTACAATGTCTCATCCTATGCGCATATCAGCCAGTCGGCTGTATTTACAGATTTACATTTATGTGAGATGGGTAAATGAGTTATGTGAAAGCATGTTAAGCTTTGAATGTTTAAACATATCCTCCTGTTAAGTGGTAAAATATGAACCCATACTATTTTTTATAAACCTATTTATTTTCTACTTTTATCATTTGAGAGGTGTTTTCCAGTTTTGTACCTGATTGCAACCTATTGCCTTTAAAAAATATGACTTACGTGAAAGTGTATGGTATCCAATGTCTCCTGTTTAACACACACAGGCTGAAACAACCATTCTCAGGCTGTTTGAATTCGCACTAGGTGGAACAAACTGCCACTTTCACAACTGGCAAAAAATAAATGAAAAGAAAACAAAAATTATGCATCAAGGACTTTTTGTAGCTGTTGTCTTTTTCCCTGTTGTACCAGACGTGTACCAAACCATGCTCCAAAACCAAGGTACATACTGAACCATAACCTTTGTGTACCATTACACTACTTAATTTATGACATCTGAAATCATTTATCAACATCATGGCTGAGGATTTCTGCTTTGGATCTACACTGAACCAGTGAACCAGGAAAACCATCTTCACTAGTCCAGGGCTTCGATATGGAAAACACAAGAAACCAATCATGATGACTTATTGGCCGGAGCTATCTGAATCTTTTGCAAGAGGTGTATCAAAACGATGACAGGATGTCACTGTCTCACTGAACTGGACAGCTACACAACTGAAAGCCATGTGATGTGAAGGTGATAGCACAAGTCTGGTGAAGATGGTGAAATATCGACAGAACTATGTTTGGAATTAATAGCGTCTCAGGCTCGTTGGATCTCTCAGTTTGTGCATGATTGTGTTTTGGTTGTTTCCTGTTTTACTGAGTTGTTCTGCCCTTCGTGTCTCTCATCTTGTTTTACTTCCCGTCTGGTGATTGTTTTCACCTGTGTCTTATTTGTTAATTAGTCCTTGTCTGCTCTGCCCTGTTCCCTTTTTGGCTCTTCAGGTAATCAGCTCCCTGCTTACCCTCTTGTCTGCCCTCTTCTGTTCTGTGATTGGTTCCGTTTGTATTTAAGTCCTGTCTTCTGCGTCTGGTCAGATGCTGTTCTGTGAGTGTTTTAAATTCCCCATGTTTTCTTCTGCTCAGTGTGCTTTTCTTTTTGCCCTAACTGGCTTGCCGGTTTTTTTTTTTTTGTTTTTTTTTTCTTTTATGAGTTGGGACTGCTGCATTTTTCTTTTTTGTTTCCTTTTTCTTGCATACGGTCAATGTACATTGATACATACATTTGAGGACAAAAATGATTAGCCTGCCTATCAACTTTAAAGTCCTTTTTTAACAGAGCTAGAATTTTTCAACATGGGCATTTCTGAACATACAA